>JAFELO010000308.1:331238-409927 GCA_017140195.1 Eumaeus atala
ATTTTCCGCCTGTTCGCTCTGTTATCTGGTCTGGGGGAATGGGGAAATACTGGGGAATACACTTTAGGACTATCAACGAATCTTTGTATAGCTTTTATAGAGATATCGAAGAAACGTCTGTTACTCATATATTCTTTCACCCCATCACCTCTGAGAGGCCACCACGGTATTATTTCCCCATCATCCCAGATCTATTACTTACTAAAACCGACCTCCTGCTACTTGCACCCATTTTGGTATAGCCTTTAAAATTATTTTTTACAAAGAAATAATACCGAATTCGAAAATACAGAAAACAAAAGTTCTAACATTTTTCCTGATCATTTTACAAAAAAAAAAAAAGATATATGATTTTTTTATAGATTTTCTATTCGAAAAATATTTTTTTCACATTACGGTCTAAGATATGGCCAAATAAAATACACTCTTACAGTTAAACAACTTCCATATGAATTAGAAGATGCTTAAGGGCAATAAATAATATAATAAAGGTTAAAAGACCCACAATCGGACCTTGAGGAACACCTTTGTTGTAACTAGACTACTGTAGGACCTTATAGAACCTTGAGGCACCATAGGTTAATATTCAATCACCTAGTGCAATACCCAATGTAGACCTTTGAGGTAACTAAGGTATTCTTCGATGTTCTATAGTGTTTACTAATTATTACAGATTTTTTTCCATTATTTCACGCCATTGGACCAGAATTTAGTTACTCAATTGCGATGATTATATACACAAATTATATAAATCACTACATTTGTCATTACCAAATAACTCATGAGGGTAAAATTGTATTACGTAGCCCGTATCTCCTGTTTTGTTGTTTGAAAAAAAAAATATGACAGTTACAAGCAAAAATAATACAAGCAAAAAACATATACTCACTTCAGATAAGTTTTCAGAAACCTCTACACCACTTCGAAGGCCTATCTAATGACACCATACACTCTAAGGAGCTGTACCTTCCGTCACCAGCCCAACGACCTGACATGATATTGTGTCCAGTACTACTAGTTGACCCGGCAAACGTTGTTGTGCTGATTTCGGTAATACCAAACATCACTTAGGCGTAAAAAAATTAAAAAAAATAAAATAGTAGCTAATCCCTAGACCAACGAAATATTTGGAAAAATAAAAGTTTGGAAAAAATCTGTAATACCGATTCAAAGGAGTAATGTAACTAACACTGTGACACAAGAATTTTATATATAAAGGAAAGGTTCAGTTAACATTAGAGAGTATTTGAAAAAGTAGGCATGTGTATATAAAATGTCAGCGCTGCCATCGATATTTTGATGACAACGGGAACATTTGACAAGTGTTTTTTTATAGCTGCAGGAGGACAATCAAACCACCGGCGTCATTTGGTGACTACCGAACCCTGCTAGCTTCCACAAATGCAGATCAGCCTCCTTCACTTCGTCCATCCCAATGGTCCACAGGTTTCTTGATAGCCTCACAAAACGTGACAGTGTAGCTATCACATATAAGGCGACTTGTCAGCGGGAGGTACCTTCCGTGTCCTGCCGGCCTAATTAGTCTGCAGTGTAGCATGAAAAGGCTTCGACTGCTCGTGTGCATCAAACTTGCTATTTGTAAGTATCTACTTACAAATATTGTGTACAAGATATTGTGATATATTATCGATGCTGTTGGAAGCATGTACAAATCTAATTTCCCGCGTCCTCATATTAATTATCGGGAAATTACGAGACGCCACGATGCACCTCATTTACAAGACCAACTTCGTTAGTTGGTACATTAGGTTATTCGTGGGAACATCATGCACACCATAAGATACTTTCTTTTTATAATAATAATAATAATAATGATGCCGACCTAGCCGAATTTCGGCCATCACTAAAGAGACTTGCCAACTGCGCAGGACACATTATAGTGAACAAGTGTGTGAGCAGGCACAAGAGCACTACAAGTTCAATCATTCTCCTATTCCGACGAGACGGCAATGCGACATGACCGGAGAGAAATTTCGCCCATCACTACAGAGACTTGCCAACTGCGCAGGACACATTATAGTGAACAAGTGTGTGAGCAGGCACAAGAGCACTACAAGTTCAATCATTTTCCTATTCCGACGAGACGGCAATGCGACATGACCGGAGAGAAATCAGGCGCAGGATCAACGGCTTGACGCGCTCTCCGGGTCACGGGGTTGTAACCGCCCACTTCCTGTACTGGATTATAATTATAACATGAGGACTGTCATTAGATATGGAAAAATTCCATTAACACTTTGGTCAGACCTTGGAGTCGAGCCCAGGACTTCACGACTCTGGCTGAACATGCTCACTGCTCGACTACGAGGCAGACAAATATTTTTATAGTGTAGGAGCACGAACGTGAAATCGGTGCCTTTTTACGACAACCGACATACATCAGCATTATTGTCATGCAGATGCGTTTTCCTACTGTCGTCCTCCACTTCAATGGGCTACTGGCTACTCACAAACCATACCTGACAGGATTACTGTCGCTTTGCGGCGGGGAGGAAAGATAAAATGAAACAGCACCAGAGTGATGATTGTAGATCAACTGTAAGTAAGGGTACTAACCTAACCTATAGGGATAGGTTTTAGCTTTCGTGTGATCATAATAGAAAAGTAGATTTTTGAAACATTGGATTGACTTAGAAATTACTTAAAGTACTGAGGCGGTACCTCAGTACTTTAAGAAGAAGTTGCAAATACGTCGTGTGACGTTACCACTTTTAGAAATCCCTAGTCCGATGAGTTGCAGGGGTGAAGGCAATAGCCTCACCGGCAGTCGTAGGTCCTTCCGACAACGAAAACCAATTTTTGTGATAACTACCTTTTTATTTTTAGATTTTACCTAAGGAATATTGGGTAAATGAAATGAATCGTCTGGAATAGACGCATAGGCCAAGAATTGGGTAAGTAGTTACGGGTGTGTTTGACAGTTAGTGCCATTACTTCACTACATGGCGGTACCTACGATGAGTAGGTTCCCCTCGCTCACACGCCGTAAAGTTAGGGAATTCTTGCTTTGTTTCGTACGGTTTTATCGCATAGAGGTAATAGAAGGGTCTGTCTAAGTCGAAGGTGAAAGGAAACATAGTTTGCCCCAGTCTCCCTTCTCATTCATTGCTCCGCACAATGCGCATGCGCGAGGCAAAGATAGTATAATATTTCTCATCTTCCTTCCAGGCCAGATATGATATGTCTCGCAGAACTTCAATGGCGTGTACGAAGGAAATTACGAATAGACGTGGCACCATGAGATTGCTTCAATAATACAGCCTGGCCTGAATAGAACAACTATATTTAAAAAAGTTCCATTATACAGTACATTATTTTTATAGTTACTTTAGTTAAAATATGTTATGGCAGTCTAGCGCTGAGCCGATTTAAAGAATAGGAAAGTCAGATCTAAGATAAAAATGAAATCAAAATATAAGTTCTGTCTAACTGATTTATTAAAAAAAAAAACATTTAGTAATTAACAATCTGACGAAATTGATCGTACGCGGTGTACACGGAAGCATGGGTTCCACTGCTCACAGTGTTTTAGTGCACACGGGACAAGGTATAGTGGGTGTTTATTTTATCGGCACGTGGACATTGAAGATCTATCCTCAGTGAGCGGTAGTTGAACAAGCAACAGAAAGAAGAGTACTCTACAACAACACTCTTTAATAACAGCAGAATCATTTGATAATATAGAGGATTTTCTATTCTCGTTTTCTTTTGCGATTCTAGGAAGTATAATAATAAAATTCTAGAACAAGTAGTAAGTAACTTACCGGAAACTGAAGTCAGCCCTATTGATTACGATCCTTTGAGCAAACTTGATATACATCACCCCGCTTTAACTGTTAATATATCATTAGATCCAATTATAACACTTGATAAGTGCCTATATGCTAATTACAATTTTCGCAAAACTGAATTTAATATAATTAGTAAGGGATTTCATAATGTAAGATAGGAGGAGGAATCGTCCAAGCTCGATAACTTTAAACAGGTGGTTTCACAATTTTAGAGCATTATTAACATGACAATAAAAAAATACGTACCTTTGCACCATAGAATCTCTAATAATTTTAGGACGTCTACTAGGTATCCTTCCTCCCTGCACAAAATGATATTTGAAAAAGAAAAGATAAGAAGAAGTGTTAAATTGTACAATAAACGTAGAGATGTCTACGAGTTGCAACTTGCACGAAAACGTGTAAATGTACTTATAAAACAATGTTATTTTAATTATCTTTCTTCAATCGAAACTGAATTCCCTAAAAATCCCAGAAAAATTTATTCTTATATTAAACAGCAACGTATAAATTCCTCCTCATTAGACAGTAAACTGGCAAATTCTGGTCAGGAGATCTGTGATTTATTTACGGAAAGTTTCTCATCAGTTTACAAGACCGATATGGGTATATTCCCAGCTACTCAACTCTATTAAAGTGGATGAAATAACTATATATAAAATATTAAAGTCTTTAGATGTTTACAAAGGTCTTGGGCCAGACGGCATAACACCTTTGTTTATCAAAAAAACTAGGACAGCTCTTACCTAGCCTTTACTTATAATCTTTAGCAAATCCTTTAATCATCCGTATTTGCCGATCTATGGAAGAATGCAAATATAGTTCCAATTCATAAAAATGGTGATAAGACGAGTGTCCAAAATTACAGACCCATTTCTATTTTGAACTTATTCTCTAAGGTCCTGGAACGTGTCGTTCATCCAGTTTTTAGTTCATATTGCCAAGCTTTTGCTAAAATAGAACAGCATGGCTTTTGTAGCGGTAGATCAACCGCAAATCTTATAAGTTTTACCTCTTACCTTACCCAATCGACATATGAGAAATTCCACGTGAATTCAATTTACACGGATTTCTCAAGTGCCTTTGACAAGGTTAAAAAGAAGTTTCTTATCAGAAAACTCAGCAACTACGGAGTGCATGGCAGACTTCGTCAACGGTTGCAGTTATATCTATAGAATAGAACTCAAAGAGTAACTGCCAATGGATTCATCTCTAGGTCTTATGAAGCCGTCCTAGGCGTACCTCAGGATCACATTTTGGTACTATTCTATTTCTCGTGTTAATAAATGATCTTACAGAAAACCTACAGTACTTTAGCTGTGCTTTATTCGTCGATAACTGTAAGTTATATCTAGTGATAAGAAATGTTGACGATACAAAATAACACAGAAAGATCTGGACTCGGTTGTCAAGTGGTGTGTACAAAGTGGTATTAACCTGAATATCAATAAATGTAGTATTACGAGAAAACAAAATAAAATAAATTCAACATACACAATAAATAACATTCCTCTCGCAGAAGTGTCAGTTGTACGTGATCTTGGAGTTACTTTCGACAACAAATTGAGCTTCATTGGCCATATTGATAACATAGCAAAAAAAGCATGGCAAATAGCAGGTTTTATAAAACGAAACTGTCGCGAATTTAAGAAAGTAAGCACGTTGATCTATTTCTACAAAACGCTAGTCCGGAGCATAATAGACTATGCCTCTCCTATTTGCAACCCCGTCTACCAGTCTCATGTGGAGATATTTAGCCTACAAAGATAAGCAATGTCCACTTACGCTTGAATATGAATCCAGATTTAAGCTTCGGTCATTGAAAGAGTGACGCGTAGCTACGGACGCAATTAAATTGTTCGAAATTGCAAATGAAATCATGTCAGCACCCGACACACGGTCTTTTATCCATAAATGTGCCGCGAGTAAGTCCTAGATTTCCGGTCGCAAAAATATTTTCTACTAACTTAACACGCACAAATGTGGGTAGCATTTCACCCATGAAGCTCACTATAACGATCTACAGGCAGAAACTAACACAGACATCTTTAATGAAAAATTAACAAATTTTTAAAAAAGAATGAGAACGATTATTTAAATATTATATTTTATTTTGTAAATCTAATCGCGATGTTGTAAATTGTAATAAGTAATTTTTGTAATTGTTGTTAGTGAGTCAATAAAATAAAAAAGAAAATCAGAAAGGTTCAACAATGTCAGTATCTAATTTTCAATAATACCTGAAGGTATTAGAGACCGCAGTATAGTGCCGGCGGTGATAACGAGGCGCATTTAAAAAAAAAATTGCGAAAGTAGACGAGAAATAGGTTCGGCAAGTCTAAATCGACTAATAGACAAAAATTACGGAAACAAAAACTACGCATTAACTCGCGTTAAGCTAAGATCATACATCTAATAAGTGGGGTCAAAGTGCGAGTTATATCGTATAGGAGATATAACTCGCACTTTGGCGTAGTTCGGCGTCGTGTGTTGTTTTGGTTGGCTACGAGTTATCTCGTATAGTCATGTGTGGTGATAACCGAAAACATGTCGTACGAAATTGTGGTCAACGTTTTAACTTAGACGGACACTCGGCGCCATACGCCTGCCTATGGCTACTCTTTTGTATGTATGTTGTCCGTACGCTGTTCATATTAATTTGTGTCAGTCTGTTCCGGCTTCACAAAGATATTTCATGAAATATGGTAAATATTAATTGATTTACAAAAAAATAAAATTATTTCTTGTGATAACAAATCAAATTTATGACAGGACAACGTCTGTCGGGACAGCCACTTCTCAATAAAATCTGCCGCTAAATAAGGATTTATTTTGTTATTTTTTTCACGTTTTTTGGAAGAGGTAGTGCCATGCTTAGTACACGACAGTACATCCTCCTATGCAACGAAATTGGGCCGTCACGCTCACATAATAACGCCGTAAAGTGTCATCTTCAGTATCGCGTTTCGTGCGGTTCGTGTGTAGCCCGTGGCCCATTGGGGGGGGGGGGGGAGGTCAACTCATCGGCATAATTCATAATCATCAAGAACTTTTAGAAAATGTTATATAGCCAATATTCATCACTGATAACGTAGGATTATATTGGTGATGCAAAAAGATTCAATGCAAACAAACAAAAAACAAACAATGAAATGCCTTCTCTATATAATATTAGTATAGAAGTAAATACATAGTCGAGAAAAGGGAGGGTAACGTTCTACTGAATATGCAGATGCATAACCTCAGAATATAGCGTGATGAATATATGGAACAGTCACTCAGAATCCGACTGCTCGTTAGCTCAGCATGTAATCATATACCTACTTAGGTAACCTTTAAGTATAACATACATAAGTGGGTCCTCTTAGTGTCGGGTTTACCACGTAGAAGGACCTAACGATTACTACGGGACCAACGCTCAAAGAGGCTCTGCTTTATAACAAAGTATATATAGCGTACAGGACTATAGTTAGCAGTGGGATCTTAACACTATAAGCGACAGCAATGCAAGGCCACCTGAATATTATTTACTACAAGTTGGAACTGGCTCATCTGGCTGGCATTCGGCACAATATATATGTATATGTCATGGTCCTTTTGTACAAATCGCCGTATAACATAACGGCTATCCATTTTCATAAACAGGGCCGTTTTGTTTTATGGCGGGCTTACGATTAGCCAGATTGTCCTTGAGACATCCTTCAATATTAATGACGTTCTGCCACAAAATAGGACGGCCAGCGATTTAGACCATCCGACTGCGACATATATCAAAACGTTTGTCATTGTGGAAGACAATTAAATACAAAATAATTTAATGACATTTAATAAAAGTGCTAAAAGTTAAGGACAACAACAACACATCATCACGCCAGTTCCCTAACGGGGTAGGCAGAGGGAATGGAGCGCCACATGTCAATAGTTAAGAAGCATAATAATTATATTGTGATGCACAATTATACAATTATCATACTTTAGCAATTAGGTTTTGCAACTTAAATATTTTATAAAAAAAGTATATCTGTTATCTTTGACTGTAAGGCTTAATGTATTCTGTGTTGAAGAAATGTCACTCTTTTTCCTTTTGGCGATGATGAGGTCGGATATATTTGGGATGGCTGATGCTGTCTGCAATCACCAAATGATGATGAAATAATTTTTTATGTTCCGCCGGGAACCTACATATTTATGCGCGAATTGGTATTTCATAAAAAGGGTGAGTTCATGATTTCTTACCGATGTCATGTTTCATATCTTTATTGATGTTAAAATGTCTTAATTCTCTTATGTGTGCATTGTAATAGTAGTAAGAACATGATCTGTATGGTTATTAATTTGATGGACCGTATCAATAATGTTTTAGTTTGAATAGTATACTTTCACACGTAGCAACGTGTGAAAGTTTGATGTTAAATTCTATTTAATTGTAACAGTTTATATCTTGCCTGATTTTAGTTGGCTCATGAAGCGAAGAGAATGGGAATCTTATTGGTTGTGTGTTCCTTTTCAGAGTTCTGCTCCTTTTTCTTTTTTTTTGTTGATTAAATTGAGATGTAATATGAAGATCTTATAGCACTATATTCTTCAAATATTGATATAAGGAATGAAGTACAATCCGTGACCATTTGTGGTCATGGAACAATATTTTTATATATATAAAGGACCATCCAAGCTGCAGCCGGGAGTGTCGGACAACTACCTTGATAAGACTTTATACCCTCACCTTTTACTAACCCTAATTAAAAATATTATTAATTCCACTGCCTTTTTCTTGTATAACTTTAGTTTGTTCTATTTTCTGTCCTGGATTGTGAACGTGGAAAGACCAATTAAATAAATGTATCTAAAAGTCTAAATAAACCTCAATAGTCTCCTTAACTCCCATGTGAACTCCTTTATAGAATCTCATAGAATTCGTATTAAAGAATATATGGTATCAATACATGCATAGATCATCGTCAAACATACAATTTGGTTTTAAAATTGTATACACACCCATTAGGTAGGTAGGCAGGCACATACGTTTTTTCAACAAAACATAATATATTGGTAACTATCTACGTAAATTCTTACAAACATTCATATGAAATTCGAAATTCCTAATTTTTGTAACCGCTGGAATTATTATGTTCTTAATATTGTAAAGATTGAGTAGCTCGTCTGGAGAATCTGAAACATAAAAACCATCTTCAATATTTTATTGACTAATTCGCGTAAGGGAAAACCTTTCCTTCCTTCGCGAGTGATCTCTACAGGCTATTTACATATTTGTAAATGCACTGCCATGCTGAACTATTGATAATTCCTGAGTCTGAAGGGACTATAGATTATTCACGTGTATGTGTGCCTGTTTTGTTCTACCAGCGGGCATGAAAATATGGAGAAAAGCATCACACACTATTTCCTAGAGAGGTCTTTGATACTTTTTGATTTTTGATGAGATATCGTTTTTACCATGTACAAAGGTACCTATAACCTGCAAGAAAAATATTAAATTCATATGGCTATTTGAGTTTTAACTGCTCTAAAGCAGAACAATGGACTTTGAATATTTCTATAAATAACATAAAAAGTTAATTTGTTATTATAATTAATTATTCTTAATTATAGCCACGATCTCTCCATAGAATAATACTTTTTAGTATTTAATTGTTATGTTAATCAAGTGGAAGTACAAGTTTTTATCCTAGTTGCGTGATCTGCAGACAAATCACGTAACTAGGATAAAAACTTGTGAAATATGAACGAGAGCCTGTCATTATAATAAAACATTACGCATACACGTTTTTCTATAAAAATTTATGCGGCGTTTTTTTTATTTTAAATTAAACGTCAGTGCATGTCTCCTCCGAGCTTCGTATCCCGTAGTTGTTGGTAAAGAGTTTCTATCGGTGACGAATTTATTGTTGATGTAAATGCCACAAAACCTATTTTTATCACAAGTACGCAATCATTCTGACAATATTTTTATTGAACATGTGCCTAGAGGCTGAATATGAGCCAAAAAACCTGCGAGTGACTGCCACTAAGAATATGATTGGGCTAATCGAGTCTCTATTTTTATATGACCTTGGTGACAAAACAGCAATCGGAGCGTCGCCATCAGGTGTAACACGGGACATCTGCTCTATCATAAGTAGCACTGAAGTAAGGCAACCAACTCAGTTTGTTGTTGTCAATACGCAGTTGTTGTGCGTGTGATTTGTTAAAGTTAGTGCCATGCTATATTTCCGAATTGGCCTGACACGACCTGGTACCTCTCGCTCGCCCACCATGGTTTAAGCTTTTTCGTGGCAGTGGAACCTAGTAGCCTGGGGTAAACCCAGGCGAAGCTAATTGAACCCCTCTTTTAACAAGAGAGGGCTAAGGGGATCGGGAAGAGGAGTGGCTCTCAGTGCCCCTCTTATGGGAGGAGGGGACCTAAGAGCGGATGGGAGCATCGCCCCATTCGCCCCATCGCGAGCATTCCTAGGGTCGTCCTGTGGTGTGGGGCAGCCCCATTTGTGAGGGTGGAGTTGGTCCCTTAGGGGGCTGACTGGCCGTCGAGGTGGTTTTTGCCGTGAGTCCCACACACCACTGGACCCTGGACCGGTGAAGGCGCGTAAATGCGTTTCTTCGCACAATGGAAATCTTTTCACATTTCGTGCGGGTTATGAGCTTCCGGTGCCCCATTATAGAAGACGAGTGAATCACATCTGCATAATAATTATGCGAGACTTTGATTGTCTTCCCTTTTTTTTAAGAACATAGGGGGGTGGGCGAGCAATCGCAGCTCTTACAACTACCGACACCGATAGACATACAATTATACAGTATAACCTTCTTAGAGAATCGCTCCAGCGGCAGATTTTGAGAACAGCAATCACACAGAGGACACAACATGCATGCTTGTGATATTATCTTGATGATCATTAATTTCATTTATAAAGACTAGGCCGTCTCAACCGGAGTGCCGCATCGCGCTCACACGATAACGCCGTAAACTGTCAGCTATGCTGCCACGTGCGGCTGGTGAGCAACCGCTGGGAGGAGTAACCCATCAGAGGAGAGGAGGTATGCAGGGCAGTTGGAGTATGGATATCAATTATGTGGATGTCGTTGGGTGTCGGTAGACTTCAGAATGATATGACTGCCCGTCAATCATAAGGGTTATCCCCTTACACTATGAAAATATATATCTTACCTATGAGCATGTACCTAGTTCGTTTCATGGGTTTGGCCATATCAAGTCAGTTTCATGAAGTTATAATTCGTTCTGAAAGCATCTTGGAGCTTTTAAGTTTTCTTTTGCTAACTGAAAATGTAACTCATAGTTTCACAAAAATATAACATAAGAATTGCATGAAGATAACCTTAAATATTTTTTTTTTATAAAATGTTTTTTTTTGCGGAGGGACCTGATACTGGTTGGCGGCGCTAGTCCAGCCAACAGTTCGACTGACTACGAAGAATTTTTTGTCGTCAGGTTTAGGGAGACGTGCATAAAATGTTGCGTTTTGGACTATTTTTGTGAACAAAAATCATGGCACTTGCGTCATTGTTACAAGCAGCGCACCACGTATCGTCACCCGTTAGCGTCACGTGCAAAGCGACACGTAGCGCTTGTCATCACGTGACGCTTTTCGTCATCGAATGCCTACCGTAAGCTATATGTATATCTGCTATGTATATATGTGTGCTTATAGGGTAAAAAACAAAAAACGCGAAATTCTTGTCATCGCCACGCATCGCGCTCGCTGTACGGTATAGTTTTAAGACATCAGTTCTGCCGTCCACATGACTGTCTCTGTTTCTTTAAGTTATTTCGAACTATATTTGTGTCAAGAAAACGTTCGAAATAATTTAGTACGTGTCTATGGTTATATTTTCTTGTTTACAGTTTATTATGCACTGGGTATTGTTAAATACTTACGTGTCCGTGTCACCTGTGTCTGTGTGTTCATGTTAAATGTTTCTACTAACAATAATATTGTAATTTCATGCAAAAGTTTATTTTTTATTGGAATCGGATAAGTAAATACTGGTTCACTTTAAATGAACTCTATTGGACATCCCACACATCGGGTAATTTTGTTTACATTTACAGCAAGTATATTTTTTAGATTAAACTTCAAATTTAACAGGGCATTTTTATGTTCTCATTTATATATGACACTTCGAGCTACACAAATGTAAATATAGGTGGTGAACAGGGTTGTCACAATCATGTTTTTATTATCGCGATATGAGAACAATCAAATCACAGTAATACGACCGCTGCTATTTCTCCATAGCTCACAGTAGTAAATGAGCATTAGCGGACGTTTATTGACTACCGAAACCGATAACCATTACATGCCTCCTTTGGGCCACCGGAGTGTCTCCGAGTAAAGTGCCATTGCGAAACTTTCATTTCAGAATCCTCTTCGTTCGGGTAAATATCAATAAAATAATTACGCAGTTGCGATAAAACCTTATACGATTTAATATAAATATTTTTTACAAATATGTCCTAGATAAAAGACGAGACTTCCTACGAGTGTAACATTGTGGTGGTTTTGTTCAAATAACAAATAAAAATATTTGGCAACTTAGTTTTTTCTCCCATACTTAATGGAAAAACGTGATGTTTATGTGTAAAGGAAAAAAGGTAATGTGTAAAAAAGAGGTGAGATGTGACCTCAGAAACTACAAGAACAGAGTATTATAGCATTTGAACGTAGGATTCACAACCCTATGGTTAATTATGCTACGGTAATAGTGGCTGGAGTAGTAGTGGTAAAGGTAATAGTAACTAGGGTAATAGTGGCTCCAGTAATAGTGGCTATGGTAATAGTGGCCCCGGTAGTAGTGGCTACAGAAATTCGACGTGTTACTAGAAATAGTAGATTAAAAATCGAAAAATTTAATGAACATACAAAAAAATGTTTCAATATTATTGGAATTAAGACACCTCCTAACTCTAACAATAATAAAGATCACCATCTTTCCACATAAATTAAATATGTAATAATGGTTTGACATAATTGTATAAAATAATAATGGTTTGACTTAGCACTTCGTCAACTATACTTTACAGTAGAAATGGTTAATTATAAAGATTAGTTAGTACGAGGTAGCTATGCATGACCGGTGGACGACTCGCTCGCGATATCATTGCAAAGGGACAGCTATATTGTAGCATGTGCTGTTTGTAAGTCACCAGTGACCCAGTGAAGGAGGGGAGGAAAAGGCATGATCGTCGGTAGTCGTGAATAGGCTCTGGTCGCTCGATTTCTTCCTTGTGTTATATAAGAAGAGTATAATGAGAACAACAGTACTATTGTGTTTTTTCCTCAGTCAAATGTGTTTCTTCGTGTTGGATAGTGCCAGAATATAAACAAGCAAAATACCACTTGATTAATCATGAAATCTCAGGAACTATAACATAAACAAACTTGAAATTTGGCAGGTTGGTTCACTTTAAGATGACGACATTCGTTAGGAAAAAAAATTACTAAACTCCACCCCTGAGGGCGCGTATTCGAGAGTGGAGTACGCGGATGAAACCGCGCGGGACTGTTCGTATAATATGTATTTGTCGAAAAGAATAGATGGGAAGTGCAATAAATAACGTAATGTGTGTTTTCAGGTATGCGTTTTGCAAAAATGCGAATGTACACGGCTTTACTGACGATATTTAAAGATTACGAGGTTGACCTATAGGAAAATATGCCGAGAACGTTGAGATACGCTCCAGCTGGTATAGCCACGAAAATAATTGATGACATATACTTGAAATTCACCAAAAGGAACGGAAGAAACGAAAATAATAGTGTACTATGAACAATGATTTAGAAAAATATCAAGGTATACCGTGAGTATCTCAAAACCGTTCATATAAAAGATATGCAACTGACATATAATGCAATTTTAAAACCAAATTAAACACAAGTGCGTTAGGTTTAAATTTTAAGGATTTGTGTTCAAATTTTGCACAACTCTAAAATGCATTATAAAGATTTTACTAAAACCTTACACGTTATTTACGACATTACAAAAAATATGTCTATGTACAATCACAGATGTTTTACAATGACAATTGAATATGAAACCGTATATCTTGTGTATTTGTAAATCAAGGACTAAGAACAACAAATAGATATTATTTGCTGTCGCTTCTCGTTCTGATTAAGGCCAGTGAAGCAGAGCAATAATAATATATAGCAGAGCATTAAATATATCAACTAGATACGGGTCGTAATAAAACAACTGGCCACTACTACGTCATTCTAAGTAATTTATACTTCTATAAAGTACCTTCACGCCTGTTGTCCCCGAAGAGATAGGCAGAGGTGTGCTAGCACATCCACAACTTGTAAGTTCTGCAGATATACTAGCACACCCACGATTGGCCAAGGTACTGAGGTCCATGATGTCATAGGATGTAAGCTTATGGCCACTTCGGGCACATTCCAGTCCTGGATAATGCAATGCGTGCTCAGAATAATCTGAAAAACATTTAATAACAGTTGCCCGACCTAGGGATCGAACCCAGGACCCCACGCGGCTTACGGTCTTAACAGGCGACACACGTAATTTAACATTTTAAAGAGATAAATTAACTTTGTTTGTAGCGTGCCCTCTAAAAGAAATACTGAATCAATCATAAAAAATATTCCTCTAATATTGTAAAGAGGAAATATTTGTTTGTTTGTTTGTATAGATTACAGAACTACTGGACCTATTTGAAAAATTTACTTACTATTAGAATCCTACATTACAGCCGATGAACATAAGCTGTAGCTTAACATGTACGTTATAGGTTTTTTAAAATATTAGAGATCATTATGAACATTTGATGATGTGACAAATTAATTGATAATTTGATGATGTGTGTGAGAAATTATAGACAATAGCTGTCCCGGCAGACATTGCTCTATCGTAAATTTAATTCAAACCGAAGTTACATTGATCAGTATAAACTCTTGCTTTAATGATTTTGTAGGACCTATTAAAGGTGTTTTTATGAGGAAAGACTTTCAGGATTTGGTATAGGACCTTCGTTAATAAACCACCCAAGGTTAGGAGGCTAGGTTCTCGGGTACAAGAATCAGCAAAAGAGATTTAACGCTCCGTTTTCCGCATTCATTTCAATCACATTCCACTGAAAATTTTTCTTTTCATCATAGGTAAAATGACCGAATCTAACTGTGCAATATGCAACCATCATGAATACTTATATCATCTTCTTATAGAATATAGAAGGTAGAAACGAATTTCTCCGATAAGAATTTATGAAGGGAAATGTAACAAAGCTGAACTTTTCTTTCTTATACACAATGTTGTTAGTTCTAATTCAAATTAGAATATAGTGACAGATCCTTAAGTTTTGTTATCTATTCGCTGTATATAGGGGATTTAGAGTTAAGTTTATAATTATCCTTCAGTAGATGTAATGCTGGCATAACCTTTATGATGTTTTAATAAAATGAATTTGTTGTCATGATTCGTGTAATTTTTACGTGGCCGAATTTATTATTATATATTTTTGTGAATTAATGAATAAAAAGGATAGTATTTTCCAGGATTATTCAATTTCTAGTAACAGTCCGGATTCAGGAAGTTGGCGCCGACCGGCTGGCGTAGTGTCAACATAGCTCGTATAAAAGTGCATTTTACACCAGAGGTCGTGGGTTTAAATCCCGCCCAGGACATGATTGAAAGCTTCAGACTTGTCACCTAACGATCTAATGCTAAACGTCGTCTTATCATGGCGTTACGAAACCGTAGACCTTCAAACATGTTGAATATAATGAGTCTGTTGACAAAAGATTTGCACATTAATCTTATTGTAACTAACATATCCGTGAGTGTGAGTTTGTTCGCTACACGCACACCCACACTACTACATACCAGCAGTGGGATAACTTGCTCATATGCAGATGATTTTAACGGACTCGCTCATACAATTCATTAAAAAGATACAGGAGCAGATATTTCTTTTAATGGTTAGGTTATGTATAGCACAGGAGGCAATGAAGCGATCCGATCCTTTTACAGCTACTAGCGTCCATGAACATGTCAAACATCACAATGCCGATGCGGTGCTCTGCGGTTCTCCTATGCTCTAAATTCACAAAGCATACGAAACATCAGTATTGTTACTACGTAAACTAAACATTTTTTAAAAGGCAATTCTCATCGGTAAACAAGTCTTTTTTAACATGTTAGGTATTTTTCTTTATTTTAAACAATTCTTAATTGACTTATAAATAGACATTTCATAAGCCTCACACGCGTCTTTATGTGCGCTCAAAATGACATCAACTGTTAAGTGTAATAATTGTAATCTCGTCATTCATGAGACGCTGTCGTACATTCAGAACAAACTATCGTCGATAGGTGAAGATAGTTCAATGAATATATATGTATATACGTTTACGAGTGTGCAAATAGGAAAATCAAAGTCGTTACTGTTTGAATCTTTACCGATGGATCAACGTAAACCGGCAAGGAAAGGGCAAGCTAAAGAAAATAAGGTACTGATCGATATACTCAGTGTTTTTATTTTATTTATTTATTTAAGATGTACCGACAGTACACAATTTTCATAATAAAAAAGCAAACTTTGACATTATTCGTTGGCTCAAAATTGTTAACCTTAACATGTGTATACAAGATTATTATACAAAATTAAAGCTGTAGAAAGTTAATTGTTGTGAAAATAAGGAAATTAAATTGGATCTAGAAAAAAATGTCATTAAATTAGGAATACATATGATACGCAGTAGAAAGCAAATGAAAAATTTAGATTATTATATAAAAAAAATATAATTACTCTAACATAGCTTTAGGTAAAGATGTTACTTACCCAGGATGAGCCAATGATACTACAGATCCCATGTCATCTCTTAAAACACGCCACATGGTTCAGTATTCACGCAGTCTTCATATCCCAAAATATATTCTTTGTTTTCGGTCTCAATTTCTTAGATTTTTTTCCCTTTATGGTTTGATCCACGTACTATATAGACGTATTCTTTGATCGGCGTTTCTCGTACGTAGGTACACTACGTGAACCATTAGATGTTTTTCTGTCGCTAACAGAGAAAATTTCATTGTACTTATCAGGAGCCTTTGTTTTTTTATTACGTGGGGAAACGCACATACACGCCTCCTCGACAGCTAGTCAGTCCCCTAAGGGACCGACGCCTCCTCCACACTAGGGTTGCCTCGCCCTGCAAGTGTAATGGGGTGATTGTCCCATCTTTGCCCCTTGTCCCATGCGCAAAAGCACCTCCCTCTGTTGCTCTTTTATCTCCTATTCTTATATGAAGAGTACAAAAAGTGTCTCTTTCTCCTGACCGTTAGCCCTCCCTTCTTATAAGAGGAGGTGCAAAGAGCTTCCCCCTTGTTTCAAATAACTTCGTTCACCCAAGGCTACTGAGCCCCAGCGCCACGACAAGTCTTGAACCATGGTGGGGACCTGTCAGTAGCCTCTTTTTTGCTGACACGGGGAAACGCATTTACGCGCCTTCACTGGCCCTGGGGGCTAATTTTGTCCATACTTACCAATGGACCCCCCATTGGTAAGTATGGACAAAATTTAACTAAATAATATTTTAAAATTGTTAAATGATAATATATGCATGGTGTAAGAAGTAGTGCCATGCCGAAAAATAAAAACTTTTATACTATAAAACATTTATAGAAAAACTATATCCTCAAACAAAATTTTTCAACATTCTCATAATAATAAAAATTGTTGTATTTATTCTTTTCTACGCAAGTAGGAACACTAGCAATATAGACCATCATCATTATCAGATTTTATCGGTCTACTGCTGGACTCTCTCCACAGATGACTCACGAGACATATCACACCAGCTCAGTCACGATACGATTGCTGTATTTTATTAACTCTCCACAGATGACTCACGAGACATATCACACCAGCTCAGTCACGATACGATTGCTGTATTTTATTAACCAGTTCCCGTGGCCTTGATGCGTCACCAGTGGACCTGGTGGCCATTAAAGCGTAAGGTTGACAATGCAAACCAGACACGCCCAAACACTTTGTGTAATGATTTGCAGAATACGATGAGGTTGCGACATTTCATTGCGAAGTACTATCTTCCATCTTCATGATGATCTGCTCCACGTCTTCGCACTCTTAAATATCAGCTCAATCGGCAACCGGCATGTGCATCAAATATAACTTTCTAGATCTGAATACAGAGGAATGCCTGGGCAGGTGAAAGCTACAAAAAATACATTGCTAGTATAAAACGATATCGACGCCCAAAGACATCCCCAGAATAGTTGTGTAGATGTGGGGGCCTTTTACCTCCCCCTCATGGCCCACCGAAATTCCCATACCGTACGAAAACCATAATACCGCCGAAAGTAAAGCTGTTACTTTCGGCGGTGTTATGTGATCCAGAGGATCCCCGGTCGTGCCGACCCAACTTGGAATTCAGCATGGCACTATGAGCCACAGTAGAAGATAGCTCTTACTTCTTTCCGAAACGTGGTCATTTCTTAAAAGTGGGCAACATATTTTATAAACTCTGGCTCTGTAGACGATAGTGGGTATCTTATTCTTCTTAATGTATCCCTCCAACTATTAGACCTTGGCAGTCAGCTCTGCATATCTCTTTCCCCTCTTTGCGTGGCAGAACAATTCTGCATCACTTGTCAAACTCCTCTTTTGCCAGTTATGACAGTTCGTAAGCTTATGTTTGCAGAATTTTGTACTCATATAAAAAATAATAAAATATAATGTAATATATTTTACCTTTAATTAAAAGAGATATGACGCTACTACTTTTACATTTTAATTAAATAATATAATAATAATAATATACATTTATCACTCATATTTTTTATTCAAGCAGTCAAATTTTCCACTTATATTTTGGTCCGTGGTTATTAAAATTTATTTATTTTCAATCTATTAATTATTGTTATGGACACGAAAATCTTCGTTAGATAAATAGCTAAGCGTATTTTATATATAACAATGTTGTAGCGCTCATTTACATCACAACCACAATAATTATGTAATTCTAAAATTTTAGATCGGTTTGTTTCAGTCAATATTAGAAACAGAGAAAAGCAGAAGGGAGTGTTCTAGCACGTATGCCTTTACTAAAATATAACATTTCCCATAAGACTACAATATAACATTTCCTATATGAGTTGATATCCACCACTACATAATTATTTAATTATTTATATATAAGTCTAAAATTAAATAAGAATATTTATCTTCTAAGCCGTCCTTGAAGTGCCTGTCTTTAAAGCGATAAGCAACAGTCAGCATGTTACATTTATTTTCTTATCAGTAAGCGGACTTCGGAGATTCAAGATGGTCCTCAGTTTTTCATTGACATGTTTTGGAATTACGAGTATATTATCCATTTTGTATTATTTGTTAAAAAGAAAATTTGATTATTGGAAGATTAGAAGTGTGCCACATTTGAAAACGGCGCATTTGTTCGGAAATTACAAGGATTACATTTTGTTAAAAAAATATTCCGGGTTCATTGCACAAGATATTTGTCGAGAATTTCCCAACGAGCCATATATTGGAACTTACTATGGGACTGAACCAGCTCTTATCGTTCAAGATCCTGAATTAATCAAACTTATTTTGACTAAAGAGTTTAGCTTTTTTAGTGGCAGGGAAATAACTAAATATTGCCATCGTGAACCTATTACGAAAAATATGTTTTTTAATGGTGGCGATGAGTGGAAAATATTAAGACAAAATTTGACACCACTGTTCTCTTCTGCGAAAATGAAGAACATGTTTCATTTAATACAAAATTGCCGAGATGTGTTTGAAGAAACTTTAAAGAAAGAAACATCGGTACTTTCAGAAGTGGAAGTAAAGAGTCTAGCAACAAGGTACACAATGGACTGCATAGGATCTTGTGCATTTGGTATAAACACAGAATCACTAACGAATAATGTAAGCTCAAACATTTTTTCTGCTATTGGCGCGGAAATATACAATGTCTCACCATTAAGGGCGCTAAAAATTATAGTTCGAGCTATTTGGCCATCAATATTTTACGCATTCCGTTTTCAATTGTTTACACCTGGAGTTCAAAAATTCTTTAGTCACACTCTCTCAGAAGTATTTCAAAGTAGACAATTTAAAGAAACTACAAGGAACGATTTCGTAGACGTTCTTTTGTCATGGAAAAATAAAAGCTTAATCAGTGGAACTGCTTTGAGTACAAATACCAAAAATAAGGAAACCGTTAATATTGAAGTTTCCAATGAGTTGATGGAGGCATTATGTGTTCTATTTTTTGCTGCTGGGTTTGAAACTTCATCCATGACTATGAGTTTGACTCTTTATGAACTTGCTAAAAATAAGAATGCTCAAGGTAAACTTATTGCTGAAGTTGATAAATATTTGAAGAGAACTAGCGGGAAAGTCGAATACAGATGCATTGACGATTTGCCATTCCTTGAAGCTTGTATTAGTGAAACCATGCGTTTATATCCTATATTGGGCATTCTCACTAGAGAAACTATGGAGGACTATACACTTCCATCTGGGCTGCGCTTGGAAAAAGGCTTGCGAATACATATACCATTGTATCACCTGCATCATAATCCTGAATATTTTCCAAACCCCGAAAAATATATTCCAGAAAGATTTTATGGAGATGAAAAACAAAATGTGATACCTTACACGTTCTTACCATTTGGGGAAGGACCGAGAATTTGCATAGGTAATTTAAACTTTATTTTTTAAATAAATACATATACTAAAGCTTAACATTATCCATTCATACTTTATGGTTTATGAGAGTGAACCAAAGAAAGTTAAATCAACAGACAACTATTGATTACATGAAAAAATTAATGATGGTTTTGTAGGAGCATCTTTACGGTCACTCAAATTTGAACATTAATCATTAGAATAAACAAATTACTTTGAAAGAAAAAGTCTCCTCACACTTTCGATAATGATTGTTTTGCATTTTTGTACATAAAACTGATTCCATTTAACAAAAAGGCAAATATATAACTACGTACATGATGATGACTATGGCATATAACAACAAGTCGGTCATAGCGTGGCATTCTTTAATACTTCCTAAATCCTTTTATGCGTTCTTGAGGCCACTTTTGAATCATTAACATACAATCTCAACAATACATTTGGTTTTTCTAACACCAACCCCTGCAACTCGATAAAGGAAATAGTAAAATATTTTTTTGTGTTATTTTATTTTATTTTTTGAACTTGAAGTTCAAGTAACAAAGAAAACCATTTTTTGTTATATGAATTTCTATACTGTTAAGATCTTCGGTGGTTTTCTTTTGAAAAAATCAATGAATTGTATGTGTTATATTACTTTGTTCAGAATGAAAACTTTCCTACTATATTTTAATAAAGCTAAAATAATCTACGATTTTCAAGGTACGCGTTATGCTAGAATGCAGATATATCCAGCTCTCTTGACAATATTCAAGGACTACGAGATCGAGACGATGCCGAATACACCAAAGAAACTTGACTACGAACCCGTGGGTATAGTGACACACGTAAAGAATGAAATACATTTGAAATTTATTGAAAGGAATAAGCACGAGGTAAAAGAGTATTTAAAGTAATACTTTATGAGTGTAACATAACAAACAGAAAAAAACAAACTATAATTTTGTTTCCTGACGAATTTGTCATTTCAGAAAATATCATTTTTTTGGAGCCTTTCCTTAATTATTTAAGGAAGTCGCAATACCGAGTTATTACCGAGTCTAAATAAATATAAGGATAAAATCACTCTCATATCGGGATGCATCTCTCTTATCTGCGGGAGAGAGTGGGGGGGGGGCAGTTCCTCTTTTGATCAACTAAACCTAGACTCGTCGTAAGACGAGCGCTCAAAACAAACAGATGAAGTTGAATTGGGTTTCTCTTCGCTTCCACAGCAAAAGTTCAGACCCGAAAAAAATAAGAAAACTGGCATTGTGAAGTGAGTTGTGATCAGTAGCTCCTTTGATCTTGAGCGCTGTGCATTTTTATGCAACCGTTTACAAGTATCAATTAGTTCCACGCATGAATTCCTACAGTAAGGACGTCCGTTTTATTTGAGATTGTTTTCGTTCGTTTTGCAAGTGACCTGTGTTAGTGATATCGTATTCCAACTACAAATATTTTGATATGCTGCTGTGCCTTGGAAGATCCGACTGTAATTATGCAGAAGCGCACAACATGTGAGTGGGAGCTACCTTCCTTGTCCTGCCGGCCTAATCAGTCTGCAGTGTAGCATGAAAATGCTTTAACTGCTCGTAGTTGGCGGTACCTCAATGGGTTGTTGAACGTGCTATGTTGGGTGTTTCTCTGTCCAACAGAAATAGTTACGAAGTCATAAGACAGAGAACTAAAGTATATTTCGAGAAATTTAATCTCATACAGACAGATACCTTTGAGGATTTCGTTATATAATATGCAGTGATTATTATATTGTATTATATTTACTTAGGCTCCATCTCATATATTTTAAACAACTACATAACTAGTAATTTAATTACACTTGAATCCTCCATTACAAGAATTTGTAGACACAATTTGAATATATGAATAAGTTATTACAGCTATGTATATTATTTATAGCTATATGTATCAGATCATTGTTTGGCAGGAACAACCGGCATTTTGTATAAAATTAATAAGTATAATGTCTCAGTGACACAATAACTGATCCATGCACAGCCTAAACTACAGCACTCATTAATCTTTACACTAATATAACATAAGATAACAAAATATTGGCCTTAGGGGGTGAAACGAGTGTTGAAAGTTTGTATGAAAGAATAAATATGGTGAAGAGGCGAAGAATAATAAATCATTGCAGTTTTGTAGGAGGACAAACGAACAATCGGAGCCATTAAGTACCCATTAACATCTGCACGGCAATGATATGCCACTACTTACATCAGCTCATGCGTTAGTATTACTCCCGAAACGCATACCACGCATATACACGAGCGAGAAGTGCTGGTCGCGCCGGCCGATTTCTGATATAATGCAACAACGGTTATGTGTTGATAGATTTTTTTATTGTATAGGGACAAACGACCGATCCGAGCCTTTCAACGACAACCGACGCCCATGAATATCAGCACAATTATGCCGACGAGTTGCTCTCCTTTTTTCCTCCCCCCTAATGAGCCACCGGTTACTCACAAACCGCACGACATGCGACACCGAAGATGTCATGTAATTGTTACTTAAATGATTTTTTTATGATTAGTGTTACATTAATGATAATCATGATATACTTTCCTGAAAACTGCTCTGAACTTAGTCAAAGTATCAGTAACAAGTAAAAGTATACGGCGGTATCAAGTGGGCGAGGGGGACCTCCGCGGTCGTGCCGGCCCAATTCCGTGACCTCCAGCATGTCACTACCTCTTACAAATAGATATTGTGATATATTATCTATGCGGTCGGAAGCATGTATCAATCTAATTTCCCGCGTCCTCATATTAATTATCGGGAAATTACGAGACGCCACGATGCACCTCATTTACAAGACCAACTTCGTTAGTTGGTACATTAGGTTATTCGTGGGAACATCATGCACATCATAAGATACTTTCTTTTTATAACAATAATAATAATAATGACGTTCTAGCTGAATTTCGGCCATCTCTACAGAGATTTGCCAATTGCGCAGTACATATTATAGTGCACAAGTGTGTACGCAGGCACAAGTGCACTCCAAGTTCCATCATTCTCCTATTCCGACGAGACGGCAATCTGACACGGCCGGAGAGATCAACTGCTTGACGTGCTCTCCGAGGCACGGGGATGTAACTTCCTGACTGTACTGGATTGTCATTATAACACGAGGACTATCATTAGAAATGGAAAACCTTCAATAACACTTTGGTCCGACCCGAGACTCGAGATCCGATCCGATTTTGATAGTATATAGACAACCGACATACATCAGCATTATTGTCACGCAGCTGCGTTGTCCTACTCTCCTCCTCCACTTCAATGGGCCACCGGCTAGTCACAAACCACACCTGACAGGAGAACTGTCGCTTTGCGACGGGGCGGAGGGAAAAAATGAAATAGCACAAGAGTGATGTATTAGCGGATGTCATTCTGTTATTTAGGTTAGACACACAATCACAGGTCAGAAGATAAACGTTATCAGAGTCACGGCACGTTCACCTAAAACTATGACATTTGACAATTCCTATATTGCTTATATCTATTGTAGTAAGAGGTAGTCCCCTGCTGCATTGCACTCGAATTTGGCTGGCACGACCGAGAGGACCTCTCGCTTATCGGCGTCGATCGGAAGGGTAAATCGCATCCGCATATTTCTTATGCAATAGTGATAAAATTTATAACTTATAAATATTTGTACTATAACTTACTTCTTGCCAAATTTTATAATTGTAGATCAACTGTAAGTACCCTATACGTTTTAGTTTTCGTGTGATCATAATAGTAAACTTGATTTTTGAAACATTGCATTTACTTAGAAATTTACCTTTTCAGTACTTTAAGAGTTGCAAATACACAACGTATTTGCATCTCTTAAAGTACTGAAAAGGTAAATTACTAAGTGAATGCAATGTTTCAAAAGTAACGTCACCACATTCTGACATCCCTAGCCCGAAGAGTTGTAGGGGCGAAGGCAATAGCCTCGCCGGCAGTCGTAGGTCCCTCCGAAAATGTAAGCCTATTTTTCAGTTTAGATCGAACGCGATGTACACGTAACCATGGGTTCTCCCACACACCGCGGGATTTACACTGCTGACAGTGTCTTAGTGCACACGCGGTGCACACAAGGTTTAGTGGGTGCTTCTTTTATCAAGGTTCAGTACGTTGAAAGGGCTCTAGACATTGAAGATCTATCATTGGTAAGCGGTAGTTGAACAAGCACCAGAAAGAAAATTTCTCCGCAACCACACTCTTCGATAACAGCAGAATCATTTGATAAGATAGAGGATTTTATATTCTCGATGTCTATGTTATGTTAACAATATCAATATCTAATTCTTCAATAATACCTGAAGATATTAGAGACTGCGGAGTGGTGTCGGCGATTATAACGAGGCATTACCGAGCGAGGCATTATGACACTGGTTTTGATATAACCGCTTTATATCAAACGCGGTTATATCAAAACTAGTGTCATTGTGAAAGACAATTAAACACAAAATAATTTCATGACATTTAATAAAAGTATCTATATAAATAGTTAAGAAGCAAAAAAATTCTATTGTGATGCACAGTTATGCAATTATCATACATGCATAGACCATCATCAAATATGCAATTTGATTTTAAAATAAAACACACCCATTAAGTAGAGAATTTAGAATTATTTTTTGTTAACAAGACGTAATAGATTGCTGACTACCTACGTAAATTCTAACAAACATTCATGTGAACTCTGAAATTCCTAATTTTTATATCAGCTGGAAATATTATGTTCTTAATATTGTAAAGATTGAGTAGCTCGTCTGGAGAATCTGAAACATTAAAACCATCATCAATATTTTATTGACTAATTCCCGTAATGATTTTCTTCGCGAGTGATCTCAATAGGCTATTTACATATTTGTAAATGCACTGCCATGCTGAACTATTGATAATTCCTGAGTCTGAAGAGACTATAGATTATTCACGTGTATGTGTGCCTGTTTAGTACTACCAGCAGGCATGAAAATATGGAGAAAAGCATCACACACTATTTCCTAGAGAGGTCTTTGATACTTTTTGATTTTTGATGAGATATCGTTTTTACCATGTACAAAGGTACCTATAACCTGCAAGAAAAATATTAAATTCATATGGCTATTTGAGTTTTAACTGCTCTAAAGCAGAACAATGGACTTTGAATATTTCTATAAATAACATAAAAAGTTAATTTGTTATTATAATTAATTATTCTTAATTATAGCCACGATCTCTCCATAGAATAATACTTTTTAGTATTTAATTGTTATGTTAATCGAGTGGAAGTACAAGTTTTTATACTAGTTACGTGATCTGCAGACAAATCACGTAACTAGGATAAAAACTTGTGAAACATGAACGAGAGCCTGTCATTATAATAAAACATTACTCTTACACGTTTTCGAATAAAATTTTATGCAGCGTTTTTTTTTAAACTTTAAATTAAACGTCTGTGCGCGTCTTCTACGAGCTTCGTATCCCGTTGTTGTAGGTAACGAGTTTCTATCGATGACGAATTTATTGTTGTTGTAAATTCTACAAAACCTATTTTTATCACAAGTACGCAATCATTATGACAATATTTTTTATTTAACATGTGCCTAGAGGGTGAATATGAGTCAAATAACCTGCGAGTGACTGCCACTAAGAATATGATTGGGCTAATCGAGTCTATATTTTTATATGACCTTGGCGACATAAGAGACATCGGAGCGTTGCCGTCGGTTATAATTAGGACATCTGCTCTCTCATAAGTAGGACTGATGAAATTCAACTACAACCAACTCATCCAGGAATACGCAGTTGTTGTGCGTGCGATCTGTAGCAGGTAGTGCCATGTTGTATTTCCGAATTGGCCCGACAGTGAGTTTCCGGTGGACCATTGTAGGGGACGAGTGTAACACATCTGCATTATAATTATGCGGATCGATTGTCTCATAGTGACAAAGACTGCTTGCCTATCTCCTTTTTTCTAAGAGTATAACAGAGGAAACGAATAATAGTAAATTCGACACTTATCGACGCCCATAGACATCCGCATTATTGTCATGTAGATGTGTCGGACGATCTCGGAGCAGTAGCCGGTCCGGGATTAATGAGAGTAGCAGAAGATCTGTCGTCTTGGCGTTCATTGAAAGAGGCTTATGTCCAGCAGTGGACCGATAAGGGTTGACAATGTTGATGACGATGAGTCCTGCCCTCGAGTGGGCCACCCACTTGGACATTTTCTTTCATATTACCTTAGTGAACAGCTGCATATTAAACGTAAGCATGCCCATAGCTTTGAAGTATGTCGGTTTCTGAGCCCTGGTGATTATCATGGCTATCGATTTCTTCACAGTTAGGTCCTGTATCATCACCCACGGAGTATTGTAGGCTACTGTGGCAATCTCCTCACCCTGCAACGAAGTATTTTTTAGAGGCTCAGTGGTGGTGCCATCGAAGCATGCTTAAGGCGAGACATCAGTTATTGAAGATATTAAGAGAGAGTGTTACATTTCGCATATTAGTTACTGCCGACTATGAGGCAAATACCATACAAATAATAGTAGTGCAGAACCAGACATGACCTATGGAGCCGTAACATGTCCTCGTGAATCAGGTCTGGTCCGCACGTTTGCGGTAGCTCAACGGGCTATTGAACGTGCTATTGTTAACGTTTTAATCAATTCTATAAGTCTGTAAAAGGACTTCGGTTGAGGTAAAGAGAGTATAGGGATTTAATTAAACTTCTGGATACATTTATTCAATTGGTCTTTCTACATCCACAATCATGAACAAACTTAAAATAGTACAAGAACAACAATGCTATTAGTACAGATTTTAATATTTGTTAGTACAAAGGGTATGAAGTCTTATCTGGGTAGTTGTCCCAGACTCCCGGCTGCAACTTGGATGGTCCTTCATATATACATAATTGTTCCTCCCAGACGGATTTTTCTTCAATACTCATATAACATACTTGAAAAATATAGTTCTATCCGACCTTCATATTAAGACACAATTTAATAAGCAAAAAGAAAAAAGTTAAAAGGAGTAGAGCTCTGAAAAGGAACACACAACCTGCAAGACTCCCATTCTCTTGGCTTCATGAGCCAACTGAAATCGGGCAAGATATAAACTCTGTTACAATTAAATATAATTTAACATCCAAACAATAATTAAACATGGCGTCGGCAAGAAATCATGAACTCACCGTGCACCGTGTAACGACACGATTACGGCGGAATATAAAAAACTATTTAACTATACAAAATTTGCTGAAGGCAGACAGCGTCAGCGTTAAATGAATTTGTAGTCCAAGCCACGCCGAAGAGAAAAAAAGTGACTATTCTTCAACACAGATAACACTAAGCCTTACAGTCAAAGATGACCGACAGATGTACTTTTTATAAAATATTTAAGATTCAAAACATATTTGTTTACACTATGTTAGGTGTTTCTTTGTCCGATAGAATTCGTTACGAAGTCACAATGCAGAGAACTAAAGTTTCCGATATCACGTGAGGAATAAGCTCACTGAAGTGGCAAATGGGTCATTAAGGTTTTGGAGTGGAACCCTCGTTTGGGAAATCGAAGTGTTGGTCGGCCGTACACCAGATGGGAAGATGATCTCCGTGCAGTAGCTGGTCCGGGATGGATGCGAGTAGGAGGAGATCAGTCGTCTTGGCGCTCATTGAAAGGGGCCAGTATCCAGCAATGGGCCGATAAGGGCTGATAATGATCATGATGATAACCAGATGCTGTAGAGGTGAGAGCACAAATATTCTTTCTTCCTCTCAAAGTCTGTGCTTGTGCATTATTTGCAGCATGTAAGTCCTCAGCGCGTAACTTCTGACATGGCTCGTGGTCCAGTGGTAGTGATGGTCCTCACAGTCGTGAGTTACTGGATTCGAGTCCCGCGTCAGGCCAAAGTGTATTTGGGATTTTGCAATCGCTAATAACACTCCTAAGTCAGATAGTTGGCGGGGTTAAACACCCACGCCTCGATGAGTACGTTAAGCCGACGGTCCTACGCCCGATTTCTCTCCGTTCGTCTCAGATTGCCATCCCATCTGAGATAGAGAGATTGATCGCACTTGGAGTACACACACTTACGCACTATAACATGTCTTGCGCAGTTGGCTTGTCTCTATAGAGATGGGCGGAAATCTGCCAGGACGACAGTATTATTATTATTATTAATTTTTGTCATACCGCGCAAGGCTTAGTCGTTCGTAAGGAGTAGACTTCTTAAATACTTACAGTGTACGTGACATAGGAGATGAGGAAACACAGCAAGTAGGTGTGCAGGCAGATGGCCACGAACAGCAGGTGGTGCACAAGCGTGTAGTCGCTGTCCTGAAGTACAACACCGGAGGGGTAATAGGTAGTTTATAGCGAACCCTAGTTTAATAGAGAATAACGGAATCCTTTTATAAAATTGGGCCTGGCTCGCCGCTCTCTCCCACTGCTGCAACTCCTGTATCGCCAGGATCGTCAGCCGTGACCGCTGATGACCCTTTGATACGATCGCAGGGCGCCCGAGGGAAAAGTTAAAACTGTTTTGGAACCCGCAACGAATTTATTCAGAAGAAAATAGAAAGAGTAGGAAATGTTTCCAGTTTCCTTCCCCAATCTATGCGGGGGACAGTACTAGATAGCAATAACTTGTAAAAGCCAAGAAAAGAAAGGCCAGCCAGGTGTGGCCCAACTGCTATGCACCACGGAAATAATAAGTCCTAGTACAAAGTGATTGACTAATTGGTATTTAATTGTTGTAATTTAAGATGTTGTTATGACTGACTTAAAATTGTATTTTTCCAATAATAGTTGTGGCAAAAACATTTGAAAGCACGGAAGTACCCCTCGCTATCCACGCGATCGCCGTAGTAAATTACGCCGTTAACACTATGGATACTATCTGACATCATGGTTCGCTCATTATGCCAAAGACAACACTCAGAAATGATGTGATGTGCTGTTTGTTCGTATTCGTTAGCTTCTGTGTCGCAGAGAGGTGAAGCCTAAAAGTTTGCGTTTAAAATTGCCATGGCCGGTAAGGTATTGTGCAACGCAGTAATAGTCAGTTCTAGCCAGTTATTCGATAAGCGGCGCGACCGAACACATGAAAAAAAAATTGTAAATGTCGACCTTTACTTGAACTATTCCATCGCATCTGCCATTCGTTAACTAGGTTTTGTGTAGTGATTTCTATTGGGCTAAACAGCCTGTTTACCTACTGTCTGTCTTTTGACCTTATGAAATCAGGGTTGAAGAGATTCTTTGATTGATAATATATGGCTGCGGTGCGTTGAATTTCTAAGTCTACTGGCAATACTCCAGCAAGAACGGGTGGCGCCTTCGTGCTAACGGTGCGGTAGTCCTTACATAAAAATATTGAATAAAGTCTTTGATTTTGGAGCAATTTACGTCGCGCCGCGCCTATGGTTGCCCTATCTGCCCACACAGGTGACCCATAGCAAACGTTTCCAAGATACAAGGTCTTAAAAGAGAGACTGGGGTCTCGTTGGTCTGGATCGACGTTGAGATATTAGTAAAAGCATAAAATATACGTTTAGCCCTTTCTCCTGTTTGTATAATGTGTCCTGAAAAGGTTAATTAATTTTCTAATATTAGTCCTAACTGTGTGACGGTTTCTTCACGTTTAACTGATAAGTTGTTAAATTTAAGACGTGGGACGGATTCTAAGCAACCTTTTAAAAATATTTGGAAAGCTTTCTGCGGTGCGAACTCTAATGGGTCTCTTTTCCCCCAATTTAGTACTGAGCCCTGTGGGCAACCTTGGGTCAACCATTTCATGTATGAAAAGTGACCGAGATGCAGTTTAGTTGTGCCGTTCATGTAGTAGGAATATATCAAGGGGTAAATATTCGAGCAGCATCTCCCTGTTCTTTAATTTAAGAAGTAGTAGTAATAACGGAATCCCGTGTCTGTCCGTGTCCAGTGACGTGTTGAAATTTGACAAAATGTGATATAATGAAATGTAGATAATGCCCGTTGTAGGGGAAGGGCTGGTGACATTGAGAGCAACGCATCGGCATAGTCTATACAGGTCCTATACTGTAATAAAAAAAAACCTTGTAAATTTGGTAATTTATAGTTATTACATTAAGCTGATTAAGGGATTTTAGGAACCCCACCATGGTCCAAGCCTTGTCATGGCGGTGGGGCTCGGTAGCCTGGGGTGAGTCGAGATAATTCGGGTGAAGCTAATTGAACCGAGGAGGGGGCAGCTCTTTGTACCCCTCTTATAAGAGGAATGGACTAAAGAACAGGAGGAGGAGCCACTCCTTGTACCCCTCTTATAAGAAGGGTCAGTGAAGGTGCGTAAGTCCCCGCGTCAACAAGAAAAGGTTTGTGAGTTTTCGTTGACCCGTTGGAAAGGAAAGATTATGGTGATAGCAGTGGGTATTGGTAGTCTCCAAAGACACCGAATGCTTAATTGTCTCCTCGCTTATATTTTTTTTCAAGAGAATATTTTTATGGCAAAGTTTTCCTCTACATACAGATACGTTGCGGTCCTTCACCCCAACTCACAATAGGCTAGCAGCTACTCACAAATTGCTCGAAATGCGACAGTCGGGCTATCATTTTAAGTGTACCCATCATTATGAGTCCTAGTTACCTCCCTGGTCGATACCACATTGTAGCATGGCACTACCTCTTTCTGAATAGCACAATAATGAGTGATGAACGATGACTTACAGTTTTCGTAGTCTGACTGAGGGACATCACAATCTGCAGGATCGCGTTGAAGAACAGCATAATGAGCCACCACTGGAAACACTGCTCCACCTGACGTATGAACCTGAAATGCCACGCAATCATGAACCAGACGCGAGCTAGCCTTGTTGCTTCATCGCTGAACCCAGCACGGGGACTATTAGTTTACATAGTAAGCGTCATCTGCATGGCACCGGATTTGGCCGGCACGACTGGGGTTGTATTTGTAGTCAAATCCAGGTTCTAACGCACACGATTTGTGAGATTCCTGTGGCCCTGGGGAGAAGTGAAAGAGGGAACGTATAATATCTGTAGACTGATCACGCCACATCGGCCTAGTCTAATGACACGTTCCGTAAGAATTTTTGTTGCTGGTACTGGATAACGGAAATATATTTAATATTTATATTACGGCAATACATATCCTAGGCGGGATTCGAACCCGAGACATTTGGCGTACCACGCGTATTAACCGTCGCGTTATCAACTGAGCCAGCCGGTCGTCGATATGCTTGGAGCAGAGGGCCTCCTAGTTTGACTGCTGTTTATACTGTCAAAGAGATACGAGTGTGCTCTAGACCGCACCATCGAATTAAAACTTGTCTTATTATTCTAAACGTAAGTGGTTATGACAGGATGTTGGAAATAAAATGTGTACATCTCTCTCCTACACCTACAGTAATATAGGAGACGATGACTCTCTCTTTCTTCCTTCAATAACTTATACCATCGTCACAATGACATTCCCCAAGTCAAGCATGAGTAAATAAACTTTACTTAATAAACACCTTTGTACTTCGCAGTGATCTTTCACAAACTGCTTAATCTTCTCCTTGATGCTCTCTGTATTATTTCTATCTCGTGCTAGATTAGTTAAGTCGAGGGAGATGATTTTAAGTCGAAGAGATATGTGCATTATTGATAAGATGAAAACACCGTCGTAGGCTGGAACAAAGCGTCCAGATTATTAAGAGAGGCATTGCAGTCGAATAGAGCCCGCACGGCCGAGGAGGTACCACTGGCTCTCACGATGCCGCTGCAGTCGATCTTTAACTTTGTCACATTTTCATCTTCGTGTTATGAGTTTCCGGTGTCCCATTGGAGGGTCCTGCTCTGCATCCCTCTAACGGGTTACCAGAAAATTACAGACTGCAAAACAATTGTGGGCAATCAATAGGCTCTCTGCTCGTCTGATCCCCAACCTACTACCAATATTTTTTGACTCCTGTAAACCGGGGTTTAATCCATGTAATTTTCAATTCTTTCGAAATATCAGTGACAATTGTGACACGAGTTTTTTAAGTATATACTAGTTTTTTAAGTATGTACCCCACGGAATTAATTCTATTCCACAAGGGAACGTTTATTTCTATCAGGATTAAAAGTATGTTTACAATATTAGTATACATAGTGAGAGACTAGTAGTATTAGTTTGGAAACTGCTAGAGCTTAGCTAGATTCTTCTTCTTCCTTCTTAAACATCGCCAATTGAAGTATAAATTTAGTTAAACTATACCAACTCAACAACACGTTGACTTCGAGATAATGGATCGCATTTAAGGATCCATTTTTAGTTTTAGACAGGATTTCTTTGTCAAAATTATTTTTAGTTTAGTCTGTTGGTCTAGTTTCTATGACTGTTATGATTGATTCCAAGTTTATAGGACAGAATCGATTTACCTTCAAGCCATCATCGGTCTAGAAAAAAAACCTAATTCCAATAGCTCTTCGTAACCGAAATCGAGATTAGGTCTGTTTGAAAAGCTCTTAAAATGTGAATTTGTTTTACTTCACATTTAGAATAGTCGACAAACTCACATTGCTGAAGTGAGGTTTTTGAAAGTACACATACCAACAAACCCAATGAAGACTCCCCAAATTATGTAAAGGCTGTATACAGCGAACAGCTCGTAATACGGAGTGAGGTACTGCTCTCCATCACCTAGGAACAGCAGCCTGCACTCATGTATCATGTACTTCCGAGGAGCGTCGCTGAAGAGCTGGGAGTATGTCGTGAAGGCCGCAGCGAGCACGACGAAGGACAGAAGAGAGGAGCCGATCATGATGGACCAAGTGTTTTGGAACTTTTTGGTTCTCTCGATGTTTTTGAGCACAAGTGCTCGGTGCTCTATAGGCAGATGATTGAACTTGACATAGTCCTCGTCGATGATGTCCAGGACTTCCCTCAACTGCTTCGACTGCAAGATGCTTAGGCACATCTGGAAAAAAGGTGACTTGAGTGTAGCTGAATTGGGCTGTTGCCATCTGGGAGGTATCTCTTCTGTAAAATGATAACCTCGTGCCATATCTGGGGACCGGGGAGGTACGTCACGCATACATACTGCCGAGAAGTAAACATGCTGACTCTTTTCGTGGTAGTGAGACTTCGGGATCACATTTTAGGGACAAGGAAACGGAGGGCAACGCATTCGTATACCATATAATTTGTGTCCATCTTTATGAACATTGGTAGACGCCGGAGAGGCTTCGACTGCCTTTTCGGCGTTTGCCTCTTAATTCTATACAAAAATATAAACACTTTTATAATTTTCATCATGTAATGAACCTTAGCCAATTGCTGACCTCGATAAATAAATAAAATAATTTAATTTTCAACACCTTTTCTTGTGTATTAGTGGTATTTTTTAAATAAGAGTCGGCAGTAAAGTACCTTTGAATGTCGGATTTTTCTATAATACGGATCTATCATACACAAAAATCCGAATTTACATCCAGAGATTTTTATCTAGAGCATATCCAAACAAACAAAGAAGCAAAAACTCTTCAGCTTTATTCTATTTGTATAGATTTATAGTGAAACTGACCTTCACCCTGACGTGTAAGATGGCCACGAGTACGATGAGCTGCCGGATCAGGTTGGGCACGTCGGAGCTGATGGTCCGGAGCCGGATGTCGTCGCTGATCGTCAGGATGCCGGGCATCGTCAGTAATGTGTCTGCAACTAGAATGTAACATTTATACTTGTTGTGTGCATAAAATTACAATTTTTTCACCTTTATAGGGGAGTCCGGCCCCCATTGGTGGAACTGGCCTGACGCCGAGACGCCCTGACAGATATGCGTTCAAACGTACTCACGGGTGGCCGTCCAGCCGTGAGTCCCATACGTCCATCGGATCCCACCCAGGTCCGGTGGAAGACCGTAAATGCACTTAACAACAACAAACGAATCTAAGAATCAGAATGACACACACTGCGAATTTAACAAAATTGTTGTCTCATGAAACTTGGATACGTGTGTATAGATAACAATTCAATATTATGATACCATGGAGCTGATCTGATGACAGATGGAATCTTTTAGTGCTAATAAACATAAAGCCAATTTTTTCGTTTTTTTTTAAATATTTTAATAAACCATGTTTTTATTAATGTTACCATATAGTTTTCAAATTTTGTTTGAAAAAGTCAACAGTGTATTGATAAATTTTTCTTACTTATTTCCCTAGAGAACGCACATATTTTTGGGTCGAGTGCCCGTGTCGCCTTCAGGTCCTTCGTCAGTGCAATAAATCACTTGGTGGATCTGTAGGGGTTGACAAGGGCGAGTGTGAGCATGCGGTCACACATGACTGAGTGGTTGACAAGGGCGAGTGTGAGCACGCGGTCACACATGACTGAGTGGTTGACAAGGGCGAGTGTGAGCATGCGGTCACACATGACTGAGTGGTTGACAAGGGCGAGTGTGAGCATGCGGTCACACATGAGTGAGCATGCGGTCACACATGACTGAGTGGTTGACAAGGGCGAGTGTGAGCATGCGGTCACACATGACTGAGTGGTTGACAAGGGCGAGTGAGAACATGCGGTCACACATGACTGAGTGGTTGACAAAGGCGAGTGTGAGCATGCGGTCACACATGACTGAGTGGTTGACAAGGGCGAGTGTGAACATGCGGTCACACATGACTGATTGGTTTTGTTGTAATCTAAGCTCTGTTGCGGCTCAGTTAGCGGGTTCCAGTCTCACCCAGATCCATGCACATTATGTTCGAAGCTAAAAAACGAGCTGCCCCGGCTTCGCCCGTGGATAGGACAATTATACAGGAAAACCTTCTTAGAGAATCGCTCCAGCGGTAGATTTTGAGAACACTAATCACATACACAGGACACAATATGTATGTTTGTGATATTATCTTGATGATCATTAATTTCATTTATAAAGACTAGGCCGTCTCAACCGGAGTGCCACATTGCGCTCACACGATAACGCCGTAACTAGGTATGCAGGGCAGCTCATATAGATATCAATTATGTGGATGTGGTGTTGGTAGACTTCAGAATATTATGAAATATAAAAATATATATCTTACCTATGAGCATGTACCTAGTTGCATCGTTTCCTGGGTTTGGCCATATCAAGCCCAGTTTCATGAAGTTATAATTCGTTCTGAAAGTATCTTGGAGCTTCTTAAATTTTCTTTCGCTAACTGAAAATGGGACTTATATTTTCACAAAAATATAACATAAGAATTGCATGAAGATAACCATATTAGCGTGCGTTATCGCTTGCGTAAAATGTTGCGTTTTGGACTATTTTTGTGAACAAAAATCATGGCACTTGCGTCATTGTTACAAGCAACGCACCATGTATCGTCACCCGTAGAGCGTCACGTGCAAAGCGACACGTAGCGCTTGTCATCACGTGACGCTTTTCGTCATCGAATGCCTACCGTGAGCTATATGTATATCTGCTATGTATATATGTGTGCTTATAGGGTAAAAAGCAAAAAACGCGAAATCCTTGTCATCGCCATGCATCGCGCTCGCTGTACGGTATAGTTTTAAGTCATCAGTTCTGCCGTCCACATGACTGTCTCTGTTTCTTTAAGTTATTTCGAACTATATTTGTGCCAAGAAAACGTTTGAAATGATTTAGTACGTGTCTGTGGTTATATTTTCTTGTCTACAGTTTATTACGCACTGGGTATTGTTAAATACTTACGTGTCCGTGTCACCTGTGTCTGTGTGTTCATGTTCTTGTGTTTCTACTAACAATAATATTGTAATTTGATGCAAAAGTTTATTTTTTTATTGGAATGGGATAAGTAAATACTGGTTCACTTTAAATGTTTACACTTTTTACACTTACAGCAAGTATATTTTTTAGATTAAACTTCAAATTTAACAGCGCATTTTATGTTCCCATTTATATATGACACTTCGGGCTACACAAATGTAAGTATAGGTTGGTAAACAGGGTTGTCACAATCATGTTTTTATTATCGCGACATGAAAACAATCAAATCAAAGTAATACGACCGCTGCTGCTTCTTCATAGCTTACGGTAGTAAATGTGCATTAGCGGGCGTTTATTGACTACCGAAACCGATAACCATTACATGCCTCCTTTGGGCCACCGGAGTGTCTCCGAGTAAAGTGCCATTGCGAAACTTTCGTTTCTGAATCCTCTTCGTTCGCGTAAAGTATCAATAAAATAATTACGCAGTCGCGAGTAAGCCTTATACGATGTAATACAAATATTTTTTTTACAAACATGTCCTAGATAAGAGACGAGAGTTCCTACGAGTGTAGCACTGTGGTGCTTTTGTTTAAATAACTTAGTTCTTTGTCCCATACTTGAATGAAAAATGTGATGTTTATGTGTAAAGGAAAAAGGTAATGTGTAGAAAAGAGGTGGGATGTGAAGTCAGAAACTACAAAAGAGTATTGCATCCGAATGTAGGATTCACAACGCTATGGCTAATTATGCTACGCTAATAGTGGCAACGGTAACGGTATACGTACGCGTACGGCTAGAGTAGTAGTGGTAAAGGTAATAGTAAGTAAGGTAATAGTGGCTATGGTAATACTGGCTATGGTAATAGTAGCTCGGATAATAGTGGCTACGGTAATATAGACTAGGGCAATAGTGGCTACAGCTATAGTGCCAACCGTGATGTCGCTATAGTAATAGTGCTACGTTGATAGTGGCTGCATTAGTGTCGCTTCGGAAATAGGTCTGATGTCTCTTTTAGCTATAGATAACGCTCTTTTTAATGTGGTTGTATTGTAATTTATTCACTAAGTGTCCAGTGCACATTATAGGTTTATGTTATATTCGTAAGTTTAGAGCGTTTTGATAACTACCGACTGAACTTGTACTCAATGGTCACTCAAATGTGTTGCCCTCTTTTTCTACAACGGACAAACGGAAACTCACATACCCCACGACACGCGACCAATTAGCTGTTATTTTAAGGAGTGACAGCTAATATATCATGTGATACCTCGGCCGTGCGAGCCCATCTCAGCTGCAATGCAGTATGTACATCGTATTGATTTATGAAACTTCAAACTAGATGTTCGAAAACGAAGAACGAATGTTAATGTAATGTTGCCAGCCCTAAATACTTACTAATTCAAATATAATATATTATACACTCGTGTAATTATTGTTTTATATTATAATTTTTATCCATCATTCTGTAATAGTTAATTAATGTATTATAACAATGTAATAGTATGTTATTACAGAATGAATACTGAATTATAATTACATCAGCTTTCAGATATATTATTTTATTGAACTGCCTGTGTACTGAAACAATTTATTCATGATACTATTTGTAAATTACATTGTGTTGTCTCTATCGAACTAAAGGTGTTACCTATTTTATGAAAACTAAAACTATTTTATGAAAACAAACTGAAAAGTAATGAAACATAATTGTATAAACCGCGATAAAATCCGTAACTTTTTCTTGTAAAGAGTGACATTCGCGTAAACTTAAAGACATCAATAAACTACTGTAAAGTTGGTATGGTCCCCTACTCAATTATGTAAGACTGGGGCTCTACCTCTCGATCGTGTAGTACCGCCGTGAAGGTTATGCTCGAGCGTTCCATGCAGTTTGTGAGTGATCCAGTGTCCCAGACACTGGATCACTCACATACGTGAAAAAATACAGATTTATGCGTATAGATAAGAATGAGAGTCACAAATTATCATAACACTTTGTTAGTTCGCTTGCAATTGTGCTATAAAAAGAAAATATTACCTCGTAACGATCTCGGCGACATACAGACAAAGATTTCAAAGCACAATATCATGAATTTCATACAAATTCGTGATGTCTGGCAGCTTCCCAAACAACTGCAGTGAGAGAGTTCTGCGTTGCGATATCTTTTGCGGCTTCTTGTAGTTAATATTAATAATTTATTTACATGGAATCTGTATACCGAGTAAAGAACTTGTTAACATTTAGATTTATGTAGCTTAATGATAATAAAACGAATTTTAGTGCTATTTTATTTTTAATGAGGGTAAAAAGATCTGTTAGATTTGCATTCTTATACATATTTACCTGCTTATCCCTGATAGGTCACCGCACGAAAGGTAACAACATTATGTGAAGCACTTCCAAGGTAATTCTGCCGCTATTCGGCGAAACCCTGTAGTAATACACCTTAGTAAAAGCTGATATTTCGTAAGACGTAGTCGTAAAGCTTAAAAAAAATGTAGTTAACTTGATGGTAAATGAAAACCGCAGCTTTCAGCAGGAAGCTCTTTTTTCTTTAAGTACCTGTTAAGTAATTTTAAGAAATATTTTGTAGTGAAAATGAGTAGTCATTATGTTTTATGACCTAGTTGTGAAATCAATTGACTCTCCGGGAAAAGAGGGGGGACTGTTCCCAATCGTCTTCTTAAACTAGGAAACAAAAAGGTCTTCACTAGCCCGATTCACTATTATGACAAATTCAGCACTGCCACCAGGAGGGGCCACACCACAAGCGGCGCCAGGACGGCGCACTGATGAGCGTTTAATATATCAACGGCATATCATATCGCATCCAACAGTTCAGAATACTTTTCAGTACCGAAACCACGGTCATGATAATTTTTGAAACAATGTTTCACAAGCTGCACCCCGCGGATGTATTGATTTTGTGTTAATATCGAGTTAAAATTGGAAATAAACTCTGAATATAAAAACATAAAGGAATAATTCTTCGAGCTGTGAGCGATATTTTTATATATTTGATTTCGTTACTCCTGGGCAGCTCAAACCTGCAAATGTTTGTACATATATTTGGTATGGTTAATGGATTTTGATGAAATTTGGCACGGATAAATTAATAGCAGGAAAAAGAAATAAAAACTTGACGACCGGCTGACTCAGTTTGTTACATATATTTAACGTATTTACGTGTCTAGTACCTGTAACACAAGTCCCTACGGTATTTAGTATAGGGTTAGGCTAGCGAGTGAAAAGCCCACAGAATTGGGAACAGGCCAGGGAGCAGTTCACTAGAAAGTTGATGTTTTCCTTGGTGTTTTTTACTTGTTCTTATTTTCGTGTCTGCCGTTTAGCATCGGCTAGTCATCACTAGTACTGTGACGTAGCTAACGGCCAGTGACCTACTTACCTAAGGGCCTCCCCCTTGGTCTCAATTGCCTCCTTCCACTGGTGCGTTAAGTAGGTCAATAGGTCGCCAGCCGAGGGTCCCTGACGGAAACCGTGCTGTCGGTTGCTAATGATTTCATGTTCTCTAAATAACGCAGGAGCTGGCAGTTACTTATCGTTTACATAATTTTAGAGAACAAGGGGGTTATCGCAATAGGTCGGTAGATCGATGGATCCGAGCGGTCACCTTTTTTTTGGGATCGTTTGCACCAAAGCCGTCTACCAAGAGCTTGGGACAACACCAATAGAGTAGGATTATCGGAAAAGACGCGACAACATCGGTGTCTACTCCGACACACATATACGCAGCATCATCGGCGCAATGCCATAGGGCCCACTCGCCTTGTGGATGTCCAAGGAGAGTAGTGTTTTGTGTTTGTTTGTTCACACCGCTTGATAGCAGGAGATCGGTTTTCTCTTCTGCAAAATCCCAGGACCGATAGCACTCTTGCATACGGCGTAGCGCCAGTCTGCAGGAGCGATTGAATCAGCATAAGTGTGGAATGAAGAGTTCCATTCCTTGCTGCACCACATCAGCGAGCGAGATCATCCAGCAAAAAGCAAATCCGTCCCTATGGGTGAGATGCAAAGAAGAGACGCATCCCATCCCATTCTGCAGCCACCGGACACGCCAGCAGCCAAGGAAACATGGCCATGTTTTACTAGCACCGAACTGCGGATAAGATAGTGGTCTGGCAAATCCATTTTAACATGGAGAGAAACCTGGTAGCTTTCCGGTTTGGAGGTCAGCAGGAGGTCCAACAGGAAGGTAGTATGTTCTTCCACATCATTCACGGGCGCGCCGGCCCAATTCAACTGCAAACTTAAAAAGAACGAGTGTGGCGCTATCTCAAAAAAGGCTTATTATGGAAGAGACATATGTCCCTGAGTGAAAATTGTAGAAGAATTTCTTTGAACACAACACGAAAGTCATCTACAATACTCGTAGCAGAATTATAAAGCAACAAAGCACAGTGTGCATGTCGGACGCACCTAATTGGTTAGGTTCCGCATAAGCTAGGGAGATACGCTGGAGTTGGCTGCTCCTTGTGAGGTCTTATAAGAAGAGTGGACTTAAGAACAGAAGGAGAAGCCGCTCTTTGTAACCCTCTTATAAAAGAGCAACAGAGGCAGCGCTTTTGGTTACGGGGCAAGGGGCGAGGATTGGAACCTAACCGCATTACACTGTCCCTAAGTTGGTGGGGTTGTCCTGTGGTGGAGGCAGTTGTTTATGGATCGGTGAAGGCGCGTAAATACGTGTACCCGCGTCAAGAAAAAAAAAACAAGAGTATAATCACGCAGTGCTCGGCACGTGACGCCACTTTTCAATAATTATGGTTACCTGTATTATGTTACCCGTGCCTATGTCTGGCACACTGAGCGTGATTGCACCTTCAGGCAGGTACGAACGGGGAGATACCACTGGCGCATATAATACCGACGTCATCTTCTGCGGGAAAGTGTAACAAACATACATACAAACTATCGCGTCTATAATATTAGTGGGTTATTCAGAGATTGTCTTGTTTTGAAACTTCCCACTTAATCCATTTCTTTTGTAATAGATCTATTATATAGACAGATTTAGACATATTTGTTATATCATAATAAATAAATATGAATCACGCCGGACGGAAGAAGAATAACGCTGTGAGTTCATTAATATCATCCCCATCATCATTATCTGCTCTTAACGGTCCACTGCTGGACGTATGCCTGACCGTTCGTTTTGGCGTTCATTGAGAACGCCAAAACGAACGGTCTCCTGCTACTCGCATCCATCTCGAACGAGCTACTGCACGGAGATCGTCATCCTTATTGGCGTAAAGTCGACCAACACTTCGTTTTCCTGAACGCTGCCTCCACTTAAGTTAATTAATTAATAACATAACATTAAAACGCAGGTGCATTAGTACATGTCCATCTCTCCGTGGTCACCTCGTCAAAGCATTTAACACTAACACATCTCCAGCCTGACAGTTAGGACACAAAAATGTATTATTAGTTTCTAACCCAAGTTCCCATTTTTTTTATATTTCCTCTGTGAACGAATGACTTGATCAGTATTCCCTTTGTGCGCTTGGAAATAAGTAATCTTTATTAGCTAACTTGATTTGGGTCGGGTTTAGCTGAATGGATTAAGTATAATATATCTAAGTTTGGAGTAACGACAACAAGTGAAGCTGGGATTAAGCGTTAAAGTAATAGAAATCCTTGCAAAAAGACATTTGCATGTTCGAAGTTACTTTTTGGTTTTATTTAGGATTTAAGTTACTTTATTTACTATTATCTGTAACGTGTAATTTTTTTCGTGTAAAAGATATTCCGTATTCGTATAGTGGAATCAATTCTATTTTTAGTTTTAAAAATATCTTATATACGATATTTTTAATTTATTAATCTACGAGTACATCTGAGATCAATTTTATTTAAATCTTTTCTGTGGCTTTTCTGACAAAGAATAACAAATTCACATACAACCTTGTTATTTATAATATAACATGTGATTTATATATAAATTTATGACATAAAATATCATACGCCACTACGGAGGTAAATCTCGCTTACGCGATGTAACCGTATAGTGACAGCTGTGCTGTCGGACTCCGTGCTTATGAGTTTCTGGTGGCCAACGTGAAGGAGGAGGAAGAATGGAAGTGAATCTGCATAACTCTGTGCCGATTTTTATTAGATGCGTTGGTAGTGATTAAAAGGACGTATCTGCTCGTTTGTCTCCCTAGCTATACTTAGCTAATTGAAAAACCTCTTGCAGGTAGTCTCTCTAAATCAATATCAACAATATTGTTTATAAGACTTATTGCAAATCTTGAAAAAAAAAGAAAAAGAAACTTGATTGAAGTCAAATTTGCTCAGATTAATTTATCTTAAAATTAATTCGTATTATTACAATTTCACATTAAGTTTATAAATACAGCTTCTTTAAACAAATTTGTTAGAACCCAAGCACGTCGCATTATCTTCCTACTAAGCCTACAGAGACACAAAATGAAATGACAATTTATCCAACAACTCGTCAACACTTCCACTTTCCCTTCATACTCAATCAGGCTTAGGGCTGGCTACATTAAAAAAGAAAAAGACCTAAAATTTCCATCGTGAAAAGCAAAGTTTGTGACGCGTATTTAAAAAGTGGAATCAGATTATTAATAATTTATTGTCCTCTTCACAAATTACCTCTTTTAAATTAAATCATGCGGATGCCGGTGATGATAACCATACCGTACAAAATATTCCTCTTCACATCCAACACAAAAACCACATCTAAAAATCAACTGTTCACCAATTCGTGACAGTACTTGGGAATTCGTTTCAATTAGGTCAAACTTACAAACAATTTTGTCCTTCAACACAATGCGGTAAACTATGTCACTACCTGAACACACTAGGGTTCTCACACGTTCTCACAAACAAAAATATATAAGTGTAAGGTCCCGGATATGCAGTCGACAAGACAGCAGCAGGCTGGCCCCGGCGCAAGGGCCTGGAACCAGTCCCATCGACGCTGGGTCTCTACGGACCGAGTTCTCATCCGGGCAGGGGGGGCACTACTAAAGTCGCATTAAGTAGCTTCCTTGGCGCTCCCATTCGTCGTCTGCTGGGGGAGGTCGCGTCGGCAGTCTCCTCTCTCACCCACTCGACGGCTTCCTTCGTGGAGATGACTGTCTCGCAAAAGGAAGCCATCGCCTCATAGGATTCATCATTACCGAGAATCGTGATGAAGATGCCCGGTATAGCAAGTCACCTCCGACGACTGCCGTCAGATCGCGATGCAGCGGTTAGGCGAATAACGACACCTAGCCATCACTCGCACCATCGAAGTATATTTGTGTCGTTACACACGTCGTTACTGAAAACAGTAATTACTGTAACTGAAAATACTAATTATGTATTAAGAGATATCGCGTTAATTTAAATTACAAGACGGTTAGAGAAAGTAAGCATTACAACAAGATATAGACCTCTGATATGTCATAACATATCTCTAGTAGTCCCTAGTATAACCCCCATAATAAAGCACAATGCTTGTTATTTTATTAACGTTGCTTCATAAAATGATTTCGAATTGTTACTGTGGATTTGAAGAGAGGGGCACAAAATGAGAGAAGCGAACGTATCATGTGCATACAGAGTGTGACATTTATGTGTATACGTATACAGAATGTCTCATCTTGTATGCGAACGATCTCTACTATTTATGTTATCTGAAACGTAAACAAGTTTGTGCCCAGCTTGACACAATCATTAAGCGTCAAGGCTCCTTTTGTGTTGCTGTGTAACCAAGTCATCCTGAAATAAACTTTAATTGTAGAGATAATAGTTAGTATTAATCATCAATAGTAATTTGTCATTGTATTTAATTAATAACATTAAACCTACATTATAAATTAATTTACCCGTGTAGGCATCTTTATTATCTCTTGAATTAATCCATTATTATCTTTTTTCTTCTTTAATAATTTCTGCACAAGTACAGGTATTATGCCCATTCCTTCTGTTACTCTATACATTTTACTTGCCAATCTCTTTAATACTTGAAATTGGCGAGTAAAATGTTGAAAAGTAAAAAGATTAGTTAAATACACTTTTTATCTCAATATATGTAATCATTATATTAATATAGTACTTCGAGTCTCCCATTCACTACAACAACTTGATGAGAGTTTCAATTACTGTGTAATACCGATCCCTCATGTCCATTTGTTGGTTGTTGTTAACAACATCATTTATTGGACTCGCTTAACATATTTTATACAACAGATGATTTGACAATGTAGGAACCGGCCACTGTACCTGATAAAAAAGAAAATTAGTAAAATGATTAAAAATATAATTAATTAAAAATTATGAAATAGTAATATTTTCTATAGCATCGGAGGCAAACGAGCAGTTGTGCCACTTGTACATAAGTGATTACCAACGCCCATAGACATCCGCAACACCAGAGGACTCGTAGATGCGTTGCCAATGTTTGGCAACTTACGTATCTTTGCAAGTGTATCCGGCGGCGGCGTTTCGTCGGCTCGAACCAACCAGTAAGTAGGTACAAGTCGTCTTGAGTTCCACTCACGTTTTTATTTATGTCTGTTGCTAATTACCTCGCACTTTCATACTAATAGTGGTAAAGTTTTATTTTTGATCATACGATCAAACTAACCAACATAATATAATAGGTATGTATTGATAACACATGGGAAGTGCTCTAAAGTTGCCAAAACCGGGACAGGACATACGTGAGTCCCACACACCTATCTGACCTCAGGTCCGGTGGCAGTGCGTATATACCCAAGAGGCAAAAAAGCAAACCTTACTAACGTGGCCAAACCAGATGAGGTAGTGGCAGTTACTCGACTCTCCCACAAGATTCAGTCATCTTTGCTTTGCTGTTTGGACGTTTCATCATTTTGCCTTCCCGATTTCAATCCCGGAGAGACACGTACCAAACAGTGGTCGATAAGGAAGTGATACAGGGGTAGTTACTGATTACTCATGTATGTTGCATGCAATGCAGCTGAATAGTCGACCTCCAGCCACGGAAGAATAAAAAAGAAATTTTCATAATCATCAAAGTCTTTTAGTTCATATTGTATAGCCTACGTCCATCACTTATAATGTAGAATTCTAATGGTAAAACATTTTTTCAAATCGGTCCAGTACGAAACTGATGGATGGAGCCTATCCAATGCAAACAATCAAATAACCAGATAAACAAACGAACAATCAAATGCTTCATTTTTATAACATTAGGACATATCTTCTCTAAGATATAAGTTAAAGACATCTACACGATACTCTAACATATTATTTTATTTTGTAACGGGCATGAAAATTTTATATCGGTTAATACAAAACAAACTCATTAAATTTCATTTTCCACAAAAGCATTTATCCGTCATCACGTAGCAAGCGCAATTTTTCCGCAGTACGTCATCCAGGCGCGAGATCCCTGATATTAGCACATTATCGGGTGCACTAAATCAATTCACCGCCGAGCGGACCACAATTAACTCGCGGCGTTTGTTGGCGGAGATCATCGTCGTTTAACCCATAGACATTTAACAGAAAAACTAAAGAAACATGTAAATAAATATCTCTTATATGGAAACGGTATACTTGAATAAATGATTATATCACCGGTTAGTGACCTCACATACTGCATGTATGTCACAAAATTGAATTATTGTTACTTATGTTAAAATTACTATATTTATTTTTTGAAAAAAAAAAAAAAAAAAACTACAAACAAAACTTATTAACTAAAGGGAAAACATTAATTACAAGGTAAAATAAACATTAAGTACAAAGGTACAGCTTATACAGTTCCATTCCGCATGTCCGTACGTCTTCGTACTCGATCCCGTTGCCGGGTCAAGGGGGATCCAGACCGGAGCTTTCCTCCCTACTGGAGACTTATGATTCAAGCCTCGTCAACACGAGGCTTCGGTTAATTCGAGGTCACATTGACCTCTAAGGATGTATATCTATATACATATGGGTTAGTATTTTTTTTATTTTTATGGCGTCCGTCCATTTATTGGGGCGCTTTCACAGGTCCCAGAACGAACTGGGAACCGTGTATAGAGCCACTTCTGTGATGGCCCATTGGACAGAGGCCGAGTCGAACGCCGTGTTAGTGAGACGATGGTTGGAGGAAAAGGGATAAGAGGCTCCGGGCCAGGAGGTTTTTAGTTGCGGGAAAGTGGCAATAGGCTTGCCATTTCCCACTCGGTATAGCCCGTGTGATGGTTGTAACTATCTAGAGAGGGCACCAGTAACAAGAAATATAAAACATAGAATGGAAGTATAGAATAAAATTCGTAAAATAAAATAATATAAAATATATGCCAACGATAAAAGGTAAACGGATAATAGGATTATCCGTCTCCTTTCGTCGGCAGGCTGTATCTGGCCAGGGTGCGGGCGTGCCAGGGCGCGAGATTCCTAAGAGTTTCGTGCTCCGATGCGTCCGCCCTTTCGCACAGGTTGCGCGACATCCTGCCGACAAAGTCGCCAAGGCTCTCCATGCGTATGTCCCTGCGTATTGTGTGGTTTCTCACAAACCTAGGAGCGTTAACTAGTTGCCGTAGCACGACGTGGGCTGTTTGGAACTTCTGGTTACGCGTTTCGCACAGCAAGTGATGCCAGACAGGAGTCACGTGTGTTAGTCTTGATCGGATTTAGATGTTGTATAGTGCTATCCTCATTTTCAATGGTATAGCTTTCGCTCGTAACAGTGGTGTCAGCCTGGCGGTAGCTGATTTGGCCTGTCGGATGGATTTGGCCTGACGAGCCATTGTGAGGCCGGAGTCTAGCATGACTCCCAGGTACTCAGCTATCCTGCGCCATGTTATTGCGATGCCCTGTATGTGAAGCGTACCTGGTTCTGAGCGCTGTTTGGTAAAGGTGATCGCTTGCGTCTTAGATGAACTGATCGCTACCTTTGTAGCCACTCCGGCAGGAGATCTAGATTTCTTTGCAATTTTTTGGCCGCGTGGCGCACGTTCAGAGATGCAGCCAAGAACGCGGTGTCGTCGTTGAGCGCGGCGATTACTCCGGGGGAAACAGGTACGTCCCAAGCGTAGAGGTCATAGAGAGCTGGCGAGTGACAGCTCACTTGTGGAGCACCTGCGCGAATGCATTTCGTCTTGGACAAAACTCCATCTACTCTCACCTGCAATTTCCTGTCCCTGAGAAATGATGCAATCGCTTTTACGAAAGGCCCTAGACCATTCGTAAACAACATTATTTTGGATTGATTTATATATAAAACCCCTTATGCCATACGGAGCCGAGTCGAGGAATATGGCAGAAACATATTTTTTTTTATTTCTAGCCACAGCGAGCAAATGTGTGACCCTAACCAGTTGATGAGTGGTACTGTGGTTGGGTCGGAATCAGAATTGTTCGCCTCAAAGTGGTAGAAAAGGAGTGAGTTGTCTCAGCATGAGCAGCTCTAGGGTCTTTGACAGAGTGAATAGCAGAGTTATGGGGCGATAATTGTCAGCTCTCCTACTGTCCTTACCCTGTTTGGGTAACATAATGATATGGCCCAACTTCCAGCTAGTGGGAAAATGACCAGTGCGGATGATGCCATTTAACAATCACGTTACTGCGGTGATCGTCTTGAAGGGAAGGTGTGTCATGGCCATATTGGGAATAACGTCGTGCCTATTTGGATTTCAACCCCTTGATGATAATGGTTACCATGCTGGGTATAAAAAAATTGGGTCAATCGTCTCCTTAGCTCGTAGTAGCCTCGCAACCTACTCATAACCTGGACCAGCTGGCAGACCTAGCGGACAGAGTACAAGAAATAATTTCTCTATGTTGTTGAATCCATATATGCCAAGCCGCTTATGTATAGTACTACTATGTCAAGAGAGATTGCGGAGCTGAAACAAATGGTCGCACAGCTTACATTAAGGCTAGTAGAACAATCGGAGAGTACACCAAGGTCAAGCAATGTCCGGCTTCCAGACCACCGATATATAAACCGATCATCATCAAGCTAACGTCGGTACCCGCTATGCTGGTATCACGCAAAGTATGGAGCTAACGCCAAGCGATGCATTAAACGCTGTGATTTTAACAAGGCGGGAAATGCCACAGGCAGTCGCTAGAGACGACGCAACTGCCTGACGATAACCGGTCTCTCTCGAAAGCAATTTTTAGTAGATACCGGAAGTGAAGTGTTTATTAGTGAACGTCGTATAGAAACAAATTTTCAACTTAGTGCAGTGAACAACAGTACAAGTATTGACACTTATGGTTATATCGAATTGTATCTAAATTTAGACTCTAAATTAAGACGTAATTTTCAATGGAGGTTCACCCCAGACTACTAAGCCCCACCGCCACGACAAGGCTTGAACCATGATGGGGAACAATACTTGCCTAATATAATAACAGCCAATAATGGTGCCTTAAGTTTGCATATTATAAACTTGAATTAAAATTAAATTTTGAAATTATTGTTTGAATTAAAAAACAACCTCAACGGCTAGTCGGTCCCCTAAGGGACCGACGCCTCCTTTACAGAAGGGTTGGCTTGGACCACAGTGCAACCCCGACAACTTTAGGACAGTGCAATTGATGAGATTTCCCATTCTCACCCCTTCCCCCTGCGCAACATTGCCTCCTACCATTGTTCCTTTGTCTCCTCTTCTTACAAGAGGGGTACAATGAGTATCTCCTCCTCTTGCTTTTTAGTCTCTCTTATCATAAGATGGGTACAAATAGCAGCCGATCGGTTCAAGTTACCTATCCCAGGCTACTTATACCCACCGCTCCAACAGAATAGTGTATGTGGGGAATAAAATATAGCCTATGTCAATCCTAAATATTGCAGGTAACATTCTATTGGTGAAAGAATTTTATGTTCATATCAGTATTTCTGAAGATAACCACTCACCTACATATGAACCAAGTTAGAAACTTTCCTTATTTCTAATATTATTATAGATACGTCGCTATGTATATACTTCTTCTTGGTCTGAAGAATAAAGTACATTTCACTTTTATACAGTAAATTATAAGTTATAGCTGTGTAGATTTTATATTATTTGGATTGTTAGTAAAAACTGGCCAAGTAGAATCTTTAGCTGCAACATGTTCGTGCAACTAAAATTTCAGTGTACAAAACTTGGCATGTCAATTGTGACTCACCAGACAAACACGCTTACTGCTGAGATCGAACGTGGCTCTTTAATTTGATTTTCATCTTTTTGATGCAATTTAATATTACTAGGACTAGACTGAGAAATATGGAACGTAGGTCGTTAAATTTTTTTATAAATTTTTACGTGTATGAAAACATATCATTTAACATTACCCACGATTTTGGGCTTTTTATTTTAGGCTGTGTCATATGATTCGCCAAAACCAAACACCTACAATATTCAGACATTTCAAAATGAAAATTCTTTAAGCCTCGAACTCGATTTACGAAATGTTATTAATTTTTTTGCACATCATAAAAAGAAAACCCGGGCAAGTGTGAGCCAAATTACCGCACTGAGGGTTCAGTTGGAGGAAGGACTGAAGGAATTAAACTGATCAATACAAAAAACTGAAGTCTTCGAGGCTTCTGCTGGTTTTTTGCGCCCACTCATATCTTTATCGAATTGTGCTCCGCATTAATCATTTTAATTTATTTTATTTATATGAATGAAAATTTCAAGTTTAAATGAAAATTACGTTATTTGTACGGGGACCATCGTACATGTATCATTTACCTTTTTTGATTTCGTTAACTTTTTTGTTTTAGTGATTACAACAATGTAAAATAAATTAGTGTGAAAAAGTAAGTAAATACTTACACTATTTTTAAGCAGAAAACAATTTGTGAAAATTTCAAGTCTTTTTAAATTACGGGTCAAAAAATATTGCAATATAATGTAAGGAAAGATAACTTAGTACTTGTTGTATATAGACTACAGTAACAAAAAACAGCATATAAACATTTATTTTGCTACTTCAGTTTAAGGTATACATTCCCGTGATAGACAGATGGTCAGACACACAGACCGTGAATGCTTAGTAATCGTTCAGTCCCATTGGCACTCTTCCGGCATGGAACCCTAAATATAACGCCTTGAACTTTAATTGTTTTCAAATTCCTTATGCTTGAGTTAGGAAGTAACATTCAACAGTACAATATCTGCAAATCATTGCCATCGACATTTTACTGCGAAGACACAAATTTAGATGTCTCCTATTACCACAAATCTTCGAATGAGCTTTTGTTCTTGTTTTGTAACTAGCTACACTATTTTTATGAGTTTTGACATGAACAGGGTTTTTTATTACCCACGTGAACAGTTTGGTGGTGAACTTTGTTTTTCTCCCTATTCCAAAAGTAAATGTGAAGGAGTAAGTGATGTTTCAGGGCTCACAATGTCAGTTACTTTTTTACATCGGAATTTCTTGTAAAAGGCAGTGCCATTCCAGAACTGTAGGTGAATTGTGAAAGCACGACCTGGGTGGTACTCTATCTAACAAGTTACTGTCGTAAATTGATGATTATGCAGTCGCGGTTTAGTACGGTCTGTGAGCACTTTTTCTTCTTTTTTGTGGACGCACAGGAATCCATTTACTGGTGATATCTAAGGAACCGGGTGGCCCGTAGACCGTATGTCGGACTCGGCACTCGGGGGTGCAATAACGACTAAACCCCTGCGGGTTCCTTCATTGGAGGGTCCCGGATCTGCAGCAACAGGATACCTCCAGCGACAGGCTGTACTCGGCGAAAAGGCTAGACTTCAGCCCATCGAGAACGGCTTGTGAGCCCCGGCACTGCTCACACACCGCACCGCTAAAAGTAAAAAAATGTGACCGTAAATTTATTTACCTTATACGGGGGCAAACGAGAATCACAATCGTTTGGTATTTATCATATATCGGTACTTACCGACGCCCATAAACATTCATGTGGTTTCTCACCTTCGCCATATCTTGCCCTCCTGTTAAGGCATCGGGTAAAATAGGTTTAATAAATAGATTCATTTCCAAAAGAATGTGTTTTTTATCCTAAATTGTATAATTGTTACGGGAAACTGCGTTCACATTTTGTGACTGGGGCTAGGGGCTAGCGGGGATTCTGTGAGTACACGGAACCCCAATACGTACCCCGCGACTCCCGTCAGCCCCCTGCGGTGACGTGATCCGGATACGACAGGGCATTCGTTTCTATAGGAGACCTTACATTGATATATTAATGGCTCTTTTGTTGGTCTAATGGCACGAGTTTTTAGCTGTTATTCATGAAGCGTCAGGTTCTGCAGGTGCATAGTGTTTTATAGTTATTTATTTATTTAATAATTTATGGACACAAAATCAAAACACATTTTAAATTTACAGATAAAAGAACTCTAGTACATTGGAGGTACTTATTCCATAATGGAATTTTTTCCTATTGCCCTGCTAAAGGAAAACGTGCACGACATACGCAATCAAAGCGTGTACATTTAACAATAACTTAAAAAGGTAATATATGTTTTATTTTGACTCAATGGGAAATCCCGCTGAACTCCTTGGAACGCTGTTGTACGTTGAAGAAACAAAAGCAAATAAACTTTGTCATCTATCGCCCTACGTCGACTACTCTTTACCGCTATGTTAGACTTCCGATATAATTTATGACGAAAGATGATAAATACCTAAATATTTTTTTCGGTACTTGTGTTATTTTCTCCTTTGTCAATCGTAAACATTAAAGCTCAAGTCTTTTAACAGCCAGGCGCTTTGATGTTACGTTTTAGGAGAAAGATATCGCCTTTTTAATAACAGTTAAATTATTAACTTTTCTATTGGTACTATGCGGCTTCAAAAGGAAATAAAAAGACAAACAGTCGGAACCTTTCAATGACTACCAACGACCGTGAAACGGCATAGCATTGCGCAGATGCGAAGGTGTCCTTCCATCACTCTGAATGGACTATATGAGTAAAATGTTGATCGCAGTGATTTGCAGATATTGTACTGTTTGACTTCCAGGCAGTTTGGCCTTCACTTCACGCTGATATTGCATAAGCGGGGGGTATTACGTACCACCCAGATCGGGCATTTGAGCAACAATTGAAAATGTGCGCTTATTTAATAGAGAAAATATTTAGTAGCTTTGAAATATTGATCAGAGACGCCAGCGTCCAACCCCATGAAGATTACTGGACGCGCCACACTATTTATTCACGTACCATTGATTTGTAAATATTATATGAACTGTTCAATTATGTACTTGCCGTTACAATTAACGCGTACCATAGCCCAAGCATAGTTTCGAATTTAGTTTATTTTATAGAATAGAAGGGCAAACGAGAAATGGAGCCTTTTTTACGACTACCGACGTCCATGAAAATCCACATAATTCCCTCCGACCTCCCCAATGGGCCACCGGCCGCTCATAAACCGCACGAAACGCGACACTGAATATGTCACTTTATGGCGATATTATGTGAGCGAGAGGTACCTCCCCGGTCGCGCTGGCCTAATTCCGTTGTATGATAGTGTCATGCACTATACATACCAGTACCTCCTCCTATGGAGCATGGCACTACCTCTTGCTAATACTACCTCATACTGCTACTATTATTAGCAGGACCCTTTGTCCACCCAGTATAGACCGTAGAAAATGCCTGTATCCCACAGCTAGTTATTGTTATATATCATACCATTGTGATTGGGGCCCTATCCCCCTGCTGAATATCCCACTGACATGTGCCCATTACTGGGTACAAACCTGTAATTCACTGCTAGATTTGAGCGTAAATGGCAGATGGACTGAAGGGGCGATATTTAAACTATTATATTTAAACATTTTATGTTCAATTATTTTGGAAACAAGTGTAGGTGTAGAGCTTCCTATTGGAGAAGACAAACTAGTTAACTGTCAGATTCTTCAAATCTTTTTTTACATCATAGAAAATGAGCTGTCGAGCCACTGAGTGCCAGTTTTTTTATAGTACAAGGCTACAAACGTACATTCGGAGCCGTTCTTCGACTACCAACAGCCATGAACATCAGCTTAACTAATATGTTGCGTTACCCCCCACGCAATTGGTCCGGCCACTCACAAACCGCACGAAACGAGACCGTTGGAGTCACTTTACGGCGGCATCAAGAGAGCGAGATGTACCTCCCCGGTCGTGCCGGCCCAATTCCTAGTACACACACAATTTGAATGAAATATTTACTAACAGAAGGTCGATACTAATAAGCCGATGATGTTGACACACTCATAATTATAATATTTGGTCCGTCAACACCAATCTCATGAATAGCTGGTCGAAATATAATTGGGACTAAGGCGAAATTACTTTTATTGATTTTCCTGTCCAATCCCAAATTAATCTTATCACTTATTCGTTGTACAAGTCTCCTCGGAGTCAGATTAAAATAAATACCTGACAATTTGATGAAGAGTAACTTGCTAGTGTAAATATTTTTCGTTGGATATGTTCTGAAGGTGACCATAGATTTTAGGATTGATGAACCCTTGTGTCTCAAGACACCGCGTGTTTGTTGCACACGCGTTTACGACGTTAACCGTAAAACTACTTCTACGGATTTTATCACGGTTTATTTAATTATTTGACTAGCCCAAACGTCGGGTTCATTTAGTTTACGCGAATATTAGCCATTGCCATAAAACTAATGTTAATCATTTTCGTGCTTCTAATTTAATTATTGAACTAGCCCGACTATGGAGTGTACCACGGTTAAACTAGTTCGAATCGCTCGCATGACCCCGCCAAAAAGTAACTTCTATGTCGACCTATTTCGCATGTTTGCGAGTTTCTGGGGGTATTGGAGGTGTGGTGGAAGGAAGGCAACAAGTCTGCACGACGACCGTGTTGATATTTATGGGCGTCGGTACCAAAAGGAACACTGCACCCGTTAGGTTGCCCCCTTCTACGAAAATCAACTTATCGAGTACTGCTGCCCCTACACGAGGAGTAAATAAATACGGAAACTGATCTACGCCGCTCTTAGCCCAATAACGAGTACCTGTCCAGCTCTTGTGCAAGTCGCACAGAGTACAGACTTCGTTACAAAAATCTTTTTTCCAGTTCAGTTCTAAATCCTATTATAAGTGTAAAGGGTGTCCGCTCCCAACTTGTGGTATCCTTATGTCATCCCCTCTGTACTTTTTACTTTGTAATAACTTCACCGCATACCCTCCGTAACAACTTCTCTAAATTGAGTAAAGATTTTCTTAGGCGAGTGAATTTTTATATTGTGATAATCCTTTCGAACAAAGTTAAATACCACACGTCTCTCAGGACCTGTAAACGAAATAATTAGGACGTCGACTGACCGGCTCAGTTGGTAACGTGGCGATTAGTCCGCATGTCACGCCATTGATCGCGGGTTCGAATATTTCTAATAGCTCGGGTAGCTAGTGCATGTTCGGTTTCCATGAACGCCCATGGGGATTTTTCAATATGTTATATGTATCCCTTATATTAAAAATTTTAAATATATGGAATTACTTAAATTTATTTAAAAAAGAAATGTATTTCCTATATCTATTACCTGACACAAGTCCCTGCGGTACTTACCACGTGATTAGTCCAACGTAGTGTGATGAGGTCCACATTTACTATTTATTATTATTATATTATTTATGTCTTTGAATTAATAAATTTAAGGTGGACGTAATGTTAAAGTCCTCCTAGCTAAATGTACGCTGCCGCTGCCATCTTTAAATAGACAAACCAATCACGTGGCTCATATTTTAAGCGCTCAGGTGCGTGCAAACACAAGCGCACTCTCTATTGCCTCAATCCAGCTGGAGGACAATCCAACACGACCGGAGAGGATTTAGGTGGAGGACAGGATAGGAAGGAGGATAGCTTGACGTGTTTTCCTGGACATACGGACGTATCACCACCAACTTACTTTAATGTAACATTACATTATATTGGATGCGAGTGGCAGGAGTTAGCACGCCGATCGTCTTGGCATTTATGAAAAGAGGTCTATATCCAGCAGAGGATCCAACATTGTCTGATGATTAGGTAGGTGGTAGTAGAGATGAGCAAGCCCCCAAAACATCTCTGGGTGATTATTTTAATATCGAACGATCAAAGGCACTTTGTGATGCTGAATCGGGATTGGAGCGTAATGCCAGCGTAACGCTTTATTGTCACCTTCGTCGCTTGTGTGTCTGGGGCGCATTTCACTCCAGAATTATGGAATAAACTCCATACGCTGACACACTTTTCTTAATAAACAATCAAATTATCATGTAAATTAATGAACCGTGTGGCTATGCAATGTTTCAGCAAAGGTTGAGTTTGATCCCTTAAACGAATATTCTATCCCGCTGTATAAATAATTCACGAATTCAAATTGCTTTTTGTATGTTTTGGATTCATTTTAATATATTACGAGCCTTTAAGCGCTATTTCAATGAAAAAATATTTAATTTCAAATAAAGAAGATGACCTACCAGCGCAACGGTAGCAGAGCCCGTGTAAGCCGTACATGTTTTATTTTTTTTCTCAGATAAATACATTTGCGTACTGCCATCTGTCTTGGGTGGGAACTGCGGGTCTTATCGGCCGCCTGCACTGAGGTGCCCCGGATCTATCAGCAACCGGGCACCTCGGTGACAGGCCAGTCTATCATAAGGGACAGGACTCCTCCAACCGGGTTCTGCAGCGATAGCCTAAATTAGTCTCCTCCAACGTTGGAAGCATGCAATGGGGTCACGCTCACATCCTGACCTACTTCTTGCCCGAATAAGCCGTGCATTGGTATTTCTATAATATAAGTCTTAAGCATATGAGATTTATTAAAAATATGTGAAGTATATTTCCGTTGACTATTACCTGTAAACACCATGGTTCAAGCCTCGTCGTGGGCGTGGGGCTCGGTAGCCTAAGGTGATCCGAGGCACCTTGGGCGGAGCCCTCTTACACGAAGACAGGAATAAAGAGATCTTATAGGAGGAGGAGATACAAAGGCAAAAAGATGAGGCGACGCTATTACGCACAGGGCAAGGGGCGAGGATGGGAACCGCTCCATTGTACTATATCAGTCCCACACTGCAGCACTACGCCAGTCCTGTAATATGTGACAACTTCATCTGTGGTGGTAGAGTAGGTCCCTTAGGGGACCCACCCTTTGGGGACCTACCCTTACGGGGCTGTCTGGCCGTCGAGGTGCCCTGATGATTCGTTTGTCCGGGGTACCTCATCAAAGGCGGCACGAATGGCACTCGTTGTGTGTGTTTTTGTGGGTGTTCGGCACTATAACGTGCCGCGAGCCCGATACACCACTGGACCCTACCCAGGGCCAGTGAAGGCGCGTAAGTGCGTTTCCTCGCTTAAGAAAAATTACTTGTCCTTACGGTACTTAGCACAGGGCTGGGCTATCGTGGTGTGATAAGTCTGAATATATGATAGTTTATATTGGAGCAAGTGAAACCTTCCGAGAAGTGATGAATTTAGGTCCGTAGCCGCTCTAGGTCTTATCTGATATGCCACCATTTTGTACAACAACAACAACAACACATTATCTCACCAGTTCCTGAAAGGGTTAGGCGGAGAGAACCGGATACCACATATACTTGCATAACTTGACTTGCCTCTTACATATTGATAACACTCTTTATACAAACACGCCAGTTACAAAGACTCTTGACGCCTTTAAAGGACACGCATCAATTTGGTCATGACATCAGTGTTGTCTTCCACTCACTGACTCGGTAGGTACTTGAGCGGTACCTGCATCCTTCCACAATGACATTACATGTTTTTTTTATTTTCTTATAAGCGTACACTGATACAATTCAGTCTACTCATAACACAAGAAGTATTGGTGACCTATCATCACCATCACTAGATAGATCTTCACGTCAGTTCTCTGATGGGGTTTGAAGAGAGAACTGAGGGCCACAAGAAACGATTCTACATATTTGTGCCATGCTCACCTCACGCTTGCATGATATCAATGTATAATGACGGCCATGCTGTCGCGTTTTGTGCGTTGTCTAAGTCCGGTTACCCAATGGAGGAGAGGAGATAAAGAGAGTAACGCATTTGAATGACAATTATTATGCAGAAATGTAGAGTGATCAAAATATACTTAAGAAAGTCATGCTTGATCAAGTGAAGTGAAGTCAAGTCACCTTTAAATTTTCAGCATTATCACGATTCTTCCGCCGCCTTAGGCGCGGCCTCGCGGGCGGAGGGGAATGCGCCCCTGCCTTTCCTGAAATTAAAAAAAGAGTATTGATTTAGTAACAGGTAAAGAGGCTCGTTACATCAGGTCTAGCTAGAGACTGATGCTGCTTACAGAACCCGGTCAGGTGTGAGTAGCGCATGCACAGCGAGCGTTTCGTGCGAACACGCGGCGCCCGTCAGACTACACTTTACTCCAAATACTGTAGTCTGATACGTTTTTCATCACAGATACAAACGAACTGCAACGCAACGAATGATATGTTCTGCGGCGAAAGTACAAATAAGTTGAAATTCATATAAAACATTGAGAGTTTTCTATGCATTTCAGCCTGGTCTTTAATGAGTTTCTGAGAAAAAGAGTCTGAACAAAAGGATTGATAGGCGAACTACAAATCTCTATCCTACCGAATCCCTCATAATTATCATGTTTTGCCCTCCTTCTCTCCTCCCGTTCTATGGGATACCGGAAGCTCACAAGCCGCTTGAACCATGACGGGACATGAACCTTGACATGAACCATGACATGATATGAAGGTTGCCACTTTAAGACGGTAACATGTGAGCGAGTCTCTCTGATAGCCGCGAAACCAGCTTTAATGTATCGACATCGTGTATGTCGATACATTTAGTTTTAGGATTTTTCGGACAAAGCATAAAATGATTCAAAACTATTGCAATCGGTTCCACGGCTGACTTCAGAGTTTTATATAAGATGTGCTATAGGTTATAAATCTAAATGAAGCCTGTAAAATTGTTACATGCTAGAATAAAATGTTGTTTATATTACTATTAGCATATTTTAGATTATCATCAAAAAAGTAAGTTGCAGTATGTTGTGTCGCCCGTTTTGGTGTTCATTGACAGAGTCTAGCGGGGACCGAGAGAGGCTGATCATGATGATGAAAATGATGTCGAAATTAATTTGAGATGTAAATTTCAACAATAATATGGTCGGTTGAATCGAACAGTGTGATTTCTCACTGATTGAGGTACACTAAGTATCAAATAAATGTGAATAAAAAGTACATTTATAAAATATGTGTATAACATAATTATTAGTTTTATTGCTGAAATAAATATAAAACATGTATGTAATTATTATTCACCTCCGTGTGGGTGTCGTCTGTTAAGTTCGTTAGCCGTGTGGGGTCCTGGGTTCGATCCCCAGGTCACGCATTACATTGTCCGGGATTGGAACGTGCCCGAAGTGGCCATAGGCTTGCCATCTATGACATCATGGGCCTCAGTACCTTAGTTAATCGTGGGTGTTCCTGTATATCTACTGGACTTACGAGCTATGGATGTACTAGCACACCTCTGCCTGCCTCTTCGGGAATAACAGGCGTGAAGGTACTTCTACTTTACTTTAATTATGAATATACTTATCATAATATTCACATAAACCAAATTTGTCTACATTTGCTAACTGTTTGTTATACATTTTAGAATTTCCGATAGTCCCTATTGGACTTACAAATTGCATGAAATGCGACAGCATAGCTGTCACTTCCCGGTGGTGTCATGTATGACATAAATATTAATATTCCCAGCCATCTAGAGGATACTTTACATTAAATATTATGCAGGGATATTTATGTATGTATGTTCTGACCACAAAAATGTACTGTCAAGTGCAAGCAGTGGGTGCTTTTTAATGCATAATTTATTTACAGACGTGTCGCTTTCTTCTACTAACAAAACAAACAATACCGCACGAAACTCGACAGCATTTAAGGATGCGCGAGAATAACTAGTACCCCAGTCACTTCGGTCCAATTGAGCTGAAGTCAGTTTGGCGCTACCTCTCGCTGCATCATTAGTATTGATACTATATTTAATATATATAATATATACTCATATGTACAGGTTCAAATTCAAAAATTAAAATACCTAATTTATTGCAAAATATTAATTTATATGTACACAGACCTGAATGACATTAAATTATATAGTTCTTGTTCTAGTGTTGGTTGGTACGTTTAAAATTTTTGTTTAATGTATGGTACATTACAATGAATGATTTGCTAAGAACATCGGATAGAATTATAAATTTTGCAAGACCTGTGACGCATAATTTCTAGCCCCACCGAGCTATTGCCCGGTAGGGCAGTACCCCGATTGCGCGTACTGCAAATCCAGGGCTGACAACGTACCGTTGTTCTATGCAGTGTATAAGTAGTACGTACAAGATAAAGTCTCATTTATATAGATCACTTGTCACAAGTTTACAGTGAAAGCAATTTCATGACCGGAATTGAAATGCAAGATGCCTTTCTTTGGTAACCCAATTTACGGCGAGCTCGATCCGCCAGTAAGTTAGCCTTGGGTGACGCTAACGTGCCTTTATTTATGTATCTTTCGTCCCCGGGCGAGATATCATCTTTAAATCCTTTACCTCTAATATAAGGTAGTAAAATTTACTCTACAACCTCATGGAGGTCTCGAGAATACTCGGGACCCATAAGCCTCGTTAGTTTAGAGTGAACATAAAATATTTTAGAGGCAAAACTTCAATTTCATATTCAGATTCTGTGGAGTAAAGCCTCCTTAACATTTAGCGTTTTTGGTAGTTACTTAAGCTCGTATTATGTATTTAGGACGTAGGCACTTCGATGTAAAATATTTTATCAATATAAAACGTACTCTACTTCCTACTAATATTATAAATACGAAATCTTGTCTGAATACTTTTAATAGAGATAATGTGGATAGAGAAGAGGCGCCATTAGCTGTTGTATAATGGCTAGTGTCCGTCTTGGTTAAAAGAAAATGAAGATGAGAACGCATTAACATCTTTGTCTGTTTAATGTCGCATGCCCATTGTGTAGAGAGAAATGAATGAAGAAGGCAGATAATGAACCACGTATCCGCCAGATTTTAGGGAATTTTGTTAAGCCATCTCTCCCTTCTTTACACCGGTGTGATGAATCGCTGGCCCATGTCGCAAAGGACAAAGCTGAATTTTTGGGGCACTCTTTTTGTGTCGAACTTCTTTTTGGATGATCAGGGAACTCCGCCGCCTACTATCCCGCGATGGGGTTACTTGATGCCGGATATGATCTAGCACTTCTTTCCCTGGACATTCATATGTCAAGTGGGCCCGATGGCATCGCTCCGATTGTGCTACGAAAATATGCTTCGGAGTTTGCTCCAGTATTGATGCGTCTTTACCGATTCTCCTACTCTGTCGGCGTAGTCTCCAGCTCTTGGAAGACAGCTTTAATGCACCCGATCCTTAAAGAAGGTGACCGCTCCGACCCATCCATTTACCGACGTATTGCGATAGCCCCTTTGTTTTCCAAAACTATGGAATCTATTATCAAATCCCAGCTCTTGGTTTACTTAGAAGATAATCGAATAATTAGTTACCGCCAGTACGGTTTCCGTCGTGGACGTTCAGCTGGTGATCTCATAATTTATTTAACGCTTCGATGGGCGGAGGCAGACAAAACCAAGGGGAGGCATTGGCGGTTAGTCTGGATGTAGCAAAGGCTTTTGATCGGGTTTAGCACAAAGAGCTCCTTTCAAAGCTTTATTGATACGGACTTCCTTGAAAATTTGGCGATTGGATCACTAGCTTCTTGACAAATCGTAGCGTAGTTCTTGACAAAAAAGATCGTGGTTGGCGGCGCACGCACCGGCCTTTAAATTAGTGGCCTTCATTGTTACGCAGATGGTGGCATCGGGGATGCTTTATACACTGGCCGTGCCAACATTTCCCGGGAACACGTAAATGAGTATCGGATTGAACTTATGCCTAAAGTCGAGGACTTGTTATCCAATGTCTTGGAACTTAGCCCAATTTAACCCCTATAGGGCACAAGTTTGCGCGCTTACCATTAAAAAGTCACCTTTTGTCGTATCTCCTCGTTTTCAAAACACCTACCCATCGGCCTCAGCTAGTATCGGAATACTTGGGGTCGACATATCGAGTAACGGTCAGTTCCGCGGTCATTTGTAAAGGAAAGCTAAATTAGCCTCAAAGGAGCTGGGCGTGCTTAATAGGGCGAAGCAGTACTTCAATCCAGCCCATCAGCTACAACTTTAAAAGGCGCCGGTCCGACCGTATATGGAGTACTACTGCCACCTTTGGACAGGGGCCCCGCAATGTCACATCGTTTCATTCGACCGCATACAACGTAGAGCGACTCTGATAGTTGACGACCACGCTATTTCCCGACAGCTCGATTCTTTGGTCCAAGAGATGTCGGTTCGCTGTGCGCCTTTTATCCATATTTTTTATGAGGAGTGTTCCGAGGAACCCCATTACCTTGATGTTCGTAAATCCAGAACAGTGCGGTCTAAACGCCACTTCTTATTGCGCACAACTTTAACCAGTGGAACCAGCCGCCTCCCTTGGTATTTCCGATCCGATCCGAACGCGTCTACTAGACTAGGCGTCTTACAGATGGATATGGGCGGCGGGAGTCACTAGTTATCTGCTCGTTTGCCCGCTATCTCATAAAAAAATCTATATAACACCATTAGTATTCAAATACAAACTCCGATATAAACATGTAAAACTATATCTTATATATGTTAGTTACCTCAATCCTCCGAAACGGCCTTGCTAATTTTTACCAAATTTTACATGTATATTCAGTGGCTCTGAGGATCTGCTACTATCTATTTTTCATACCCCTAAAGGATTTCACCCGCGTAACAACGGTTCACAATATTCAATATATTATGGACCGTAGCTACGCGGGTGAAATCGCGGGGCGCAGCTAGTACTTTGTAATGAACTTTGAAAGTTGGAATCACATATAATATGAATGAATTATTATAAGGCGCTGATTTAATTAGTGATTTTACTGTCATTTAATAAAAATAATGTTTCTGATATGCAACAAGCGGTGTAAAATAGTATTTCTTTAAAGTTAGCAAAAGAGCAGTTGACTACAGACGCCCATAGACATCGAAAGAATTATTACACATATGCGTCGCCTTACGTCTCTCTTTTTCTCCAATGGGTCATCGTCTCCTCACATACCATACGAAAGGCGGCCTGCCATTTGGCGGCAGTATCATTTGAGCGAGAGGTACCGCCCTAACTGTGCCCACCTAATTCAGGTACAATGTAGCGTCGCACTACCTCGTAATAAGATTTGTCGACAGCTACGGGCTAGTCGCAAACAACCACTACTTTGTATTTACTTTGTACTTGGGTCAAAACCCGAGGTTCTTCAGGACAGGCGGCAGATATCACTTACGGGTCTCAATGTACACACACCTATCGCTCCCACTCAGGGCTGGTGCTAGTGGAAAAAATATTTACCAAGAGCGAGTCGCATCTGAAGTGTTTCATAGTAACAACCAAAAAAACTCATATCTTTTAACCACTGACTAAATGATTTTCTTCAAACAAATTTTTGTTAAAAGTTTTTATTGAATTCTATGATTTCAATTTCTTTTTCACTTTAGCTCTCCGTAATTTTAAAATTAGATACAAGGACACATTTTACCTCTATAGGTGTTAATATTAACCATAGTAGCCTAGTTAAAAAAGTCACAACATTTAGAATATTATATATCATTGACATATGAACTTTTCAAAACAAAATATCCCTCAGTCACATGTGTGCAGTGTATAAGAATTTTGCTTTTACTACTTACTTCACTTTTGTAACGTTTTAAAAAACACACCGACCTCCCAAATTATAAACACACAGATGGACACGGACGGATATGCACACATGATGAAATTATAAGGGCCTTTTGGCTACGGAAAAATATTGTAATGGTATTTATATTCAGATATAAATTCAATCTTGCTAACTGATAACATTGTTTGTACACAAAAATGCCTTTCTTCATTCTTATTAAGTTCCCTTCAAAGGAATCGAGTTTAGAAGACTTAAAATAAAATTTAAATGTCGGATCAAAGCTTTCGAAAAGGCTTAAAGAAATAAGCCTCAAAATTTCGTGTCTTTTCTATTTGTTTCAATTGAGACGACTTTTATATGATAATCGAACTAGCCGACCACCACTCCTTGCTATGGCTGATATAATGGAAACATTTTAAGTTGGAACAAACTACGCAGACGCGTCAAATTTTATCAAAACCTTCAGTAATTTTGGTGTAAAAACAATGATAGCTTTTTATAAGCACATACATTTACTGACCATCCGCTCCGGCTTCGCTAGGTAACAAATCATACGCTAGAACTACCGTCCTCAGGAACCTAACATACCTACGGGTGAAAACCACATGAACATCCGTTCGAACACTTTGTTCTATAATAATTATGCTGAAATTGTCGTAGAGACAACTCTATAGAGACTGGTCAACTGTGCAGAACATAATGTGATATTATGACCACATGTACTAGTGTCGCGTGGAGTCTCTACTCCCTTATACGCCACGACGATACGGTATGATCGGAGCGCACGCAGATTCACGACCGAAGGCTTAAGTCCACTTCGGTCGTTAATAAATATTTGGTAGTCGGAATAGGGAACTCACGACCTTTGCTTGCCCATGTATGGGTGACTTGAGCAGAGCTTACTCAAGTAACGCTTACAAACGTTATGCTTACAACGTGAGAATAATCATCTATCTGTATATTATATAAAAATAAATGTTTGTATGTATGTCATCGATGAACTCAAAAAGTATTGTACCGATTATAATGAAAATTGGTATATATATGTATATATATATTTTTCAACGGAGAAGGTTTGTATTTTGTAGGTAGTGCCATACGTAGTGCATGACTCTACTCCTCCTCTGCAACGGCATTGAGCCGGTACGACCGGTGAGGTTCCTCTCACTCACATGATACGGCCGTAGAGAGACATCTTCAGTGTCTCATATTATTATATTGTTATATATGTCATAATATTATTATTTTGGGGTCGGTATTATAAGTGTCCCCACCATGGTTCAAGGCCTGTCGTTGCGGTGGGGCTTGGTAGCCTGGGGTGAATCGGGCGAAGCCAATTGAACCGAGAGGGATCTTTGCACCTCTCTCATAAGAAGAGGGGGCTTAAAGGTCAGGAGGAGGAATCGCTCTTGGTATCCCTCTTATAAGAAGAGGGACTTAATAGCAACAGGAGTTTATTAAATTATTTATGTAGCCCGACGTTTTGACGTGTGGAGAGAGAGTCCAGCCGTGACCATGGTTGCTGTAAAGGTTCTGGATGAAATGAAACTTAAGACATCAATATGTTTTGTAAATAATTATAATACTTTTATAAACTGTCAAACAAGGCGGACGTGTTTCAAAGTCGTGAAAAGTTGAAATATAAAATGGGTTAACACCTGTGATCTTATAATAAGTGCTAGTGACAAAACAGTAACAATAAAATTCGCGTTACTCTATCATAAAAGTGAGTTACATTTAAACTTAAAACTTATCCTACAGAACATAGTAATCAGTGCCCACAGTTCTCAATTTTGAACGAAGTAACTTCTTAAATTTTAAAATTTGCATACAAATAAGTCAAAACTAATAAAAGATTACAAAGTGAAACACATCATTATCGAAATCTACCCGCAGTACGTAAATTATAAACAAAGAATATACTTTGAACTCAACGTACTTTTTGTGCTACAAGTTGACATCTATTTCACCAAGTTGTCGTGGTCCAATGGTTGGTGAGCAGCTTGTCGGCTCCAACTTGGAAACATGTTCAAACCAACAATTCAATCATCACTCTCCATCATCAATGTTCTGGCAGTCTAAATAAAATGTTAAATAAAGAATATATGGAATGTTCAAAATGTCATCGTAAATACCACTTAGTATGTGCCAATATAGCTTAAAACGTTTTGTAATAATGAATGGCGAACATAAAAAATGCTGGCCTTGTCCTGAATGTCGCAACAAACAGTCGAAGTTGGACAACACAAATACGCCGGTACGGTCAGTCACAGGATCGCGAGCGTCAGACGCGAGCGGCATATACGACGAAGCTAATGCAATGATGTATAGCAATGTTACAATGCGCAAATGCGCACAAAAGAATTTTGAAGCTAAAGCTCCGATATCGGAAGATACGCTCCTCATCGTCATGCAACAGGAAATTAAAAAAATCCCTTGATAAACTATAACTAAATTCGTAAGCGAACAGCTACAATACATATACGGGAAAATGTCTAGTTATCAAGACACTATTAAAATTCATCAATAACCAATACGAATACCTCAGAACCGACTTACACCAAGAGGACGAAATAATAGAACATTTGTAAGCGATAGTGCCGTGCTTCATTGCCGCCGAGTTTCACCGACACGACCAGGGTACCTGACTCACAAATGATATTAAACATATAGATACTATTCTTTCACATTTTCGGGGGTCTATGAGTCTCCAGCTGCCTATTGAGGGGAAGATGGATGAAGGCATGGTCTGCATATTCATCAGGGAACTGTGAGACTGTTCGCATTATACTATATAAAAACGTGTGTGTCACGTTGTATCTTTACTAATGATATAAGAGTTTCTTTATTTGTTAGAACTCGCAAATCTCAGAAAGTAATGGTCCACGTTGGAAAAATATTATAGTCCATTTATCAAGGAGGGCCTATATAAAAAACGTGTGCGTCACGTTGTATCTATTTTAATAATAAATAGCTGAGAGTTTCTTTATTTCTTTGAACGCGGTTATCCCAGGACGCATTAGCCCCCCCCCCCCCACCATGGTTCAAGCCTTGTCGTGGCGGTGGGGCTCAGTAGCCTGGGGCTATCTCAGACACCTTGGGCGAAGCCAATTGAACGGCGGCCGGTGGCGGCTCTTAGTACCCCTCCTATAAGAAGAGGGGACTTAAGAACAGGAGGAGGTGCCGCTCTTTGTACCCCTCTTATAAGAAGAGGGGACAAAGGAGCAAGACGTGGCGGCGCATTTGCGCACGGGGCAAGGGGCGAGGATGGGAACCTCACCGCATTGCACTGTCCCAAAGTAGGTGGGGTTGTCCTGTGGTGCGGGACAACCCCATCTATGGAGGTAGCGTCGGTCTCTTCGGGGGCTGACTTGCCGTCAAGGTGCCCTGATGATTTGTTGTTCCGGGGCACCTCATCAAAGACGGCACTGGTGGCACTCGCGGTGGTTTTTGTGGGTATTTGGCACTATATAATGTGCCGCGAGCCCCACACACAACTGGACCCCACCCAGGGCCAGTGAAGGCGCGTAAATGCGTTTCCCCGCGTCAACAAAAAAAAAAGGACGCAATAGCCCCCCCACCATGGTTCAAGCCTTGCCGTGGCGGTGGGGCTTAGTAGCCTGGGGTGCACCCAGGCGAATCCAATTGAACCGAAGGGGGATCTCTGCACCCCTCATATAAGAAGAGGGGGCTTCAAGATCAGGAGGAGGAATCGTTCTCGGTACCCCTCTTCTAAGAAGAGGGGACCTAAGAGCGACAGGAGGTGGCGCTTCTGCGCACGGGGCAAGGGGCGAGGATGGGAATCTCACCCCATTGCACTGTCCCAAATTCGGTGGGGTTGTCCTGTAGTGCTGGGCAACACCATCTGTGGAGGTGGAGTTGGTCCCTTAGGGGGCTGACTAGCCGTCGAGGTGCCCTGATGATTGTTGTTCTGGGGAGGTGCCCCAAGGGCGGTACTGATGACACTCGCGGTGTTGGTGATGGTTTTGTGGGTATTCGGCACTATCATGTGCCGCGAGTCCCACATACCACTGGACCCCAACCAGGGCCGGTGAAGGCGCGTAAATGCGTTTCCCCGCGTCACAAAAAAAAAGGACGCAATAGCCCGAATTGATTAAATATTACAGTCCATTTATCGAGGAAGTATATTGGCCATACACCATGACGCCTCGACTACAGGTTTACATTGGTGCAGGACGACATTGGTGAAACAGCGAAATGCTATTTCTGATGAGCGGAAATAAAAGTTAAATCCAGATGATCGCAGCTGGCATCAACACATGCCTATTACAGCTCGCTTTGCACGTATGTTCACTTCATAACCTGTAGATAGAACTTTAGATTGAAATATGTGACACGTGACATCTAATACGATCGCATCCTTGTGATAATTATACATTCTCTATCATTAATTTGTACAGGATGAAAGTACTAAGCTCTAAAGGACAATTAGGAGCAGAGTGCGAAGTCGAGGCTAATGAAACAGGACGCTCCTAGTCCTGTAATAAAATTATTTTTACAATAGTTACTTTAACAGTACACTTGCGATATAAATGTACAGCTATGGCACTTTTTATTTTGCAGAGAATTGCGTTTATACACTGCCACCGGACTTGCGTGATATCCGATGAATGTGTGGGACGCGTCAATGAACCGAACACCAACTAAATCCCATCAGCCACCTATACTGAGATACCCTAGATCTGACAGCAACAAGGCACCTCAGCGGCAGACCCTAAGACGGGCCCCTCAATGACCATCAAAAAGGGGCGCCAGCGTGATCGCTCTAAAAATCAAGACCAAGAGCCCTTAACCCACAATCGGTTGGATATCGGAGATTTCATTACCCTTTCACTTAGTCTCCGTTATACATAAAACAGCTCTCTTTGATTACACCTTTCGATTCCTTTATCATAAATTTCAACCCAGCTCTCATGTTCCACGTGCCTATCTGATAGTCAGCACTCCTCGACTCGCAGGCTCGGGTAAGGCGTGATAGGTGATTGCCCCCATCGCCGCATAACTATTATTCGTAACAACGGAGGCGGGCCGATACTCCGCGCCTCCAGGGGACACCATATCCCACACTGTGATATGCCAGAATTAGATTCATGTTAGACGAACTCACAACAACTACTCTTCAGCCAAATCCCGTAAAGTTTCGAGGTAGCTATAGATAATATGACTTTATTGAATGTAGTGTATTTGCTAAGGGGTTTCTGATAACTGTTTGACCATAGAGGTACCCCGAGAAAATTTGAAGAAAAATTTGTCGTCATGGTAACGTGTAACGTTTTCGTGGCCAAAATAAAAAGTAATATTTTTTATGCTTTGTAAGTTGTGGCATAAAATTTAAAAAATATCTGACATATAACTTGAGTTTACTCAAACGAATATGTTTCTCAAATTAAAGATGCGGCTTAGACATAAGCGACGTAATCAATTTAAATGCTCATCCCACTGGTCACAGCTGTATGTATGATAAGTAAATAAATGGAATTACAAAGTTTGATGGATGTAATAAAATACAATGTCAATAAGGGCGAAGACAAAAGGAAAATGTTTCGTTCCGTTCACTCAAGTCATTCATTAAATTCATCTGATATAGGGGATATCAGATGAATTTCATGTCGAAGTATTTGTATACTTTTATTTCATTTCTCTTCATGCGACTGCCAGAAGTAGGGAAATGTTTTTCTGAATCTGAATGACAAACTCACTGTGTATGTATTATATATGCGCTTACATACATAGATAATATACAATGTTATCCTAACGGAATTTCGGCTACAGCGGCCATCTCTATTGGGAAGAGCCATGTGCGCGGGTCATATTATAGTGCACAAGTGTTTGCGCAGACACAAGTGCACTCTCTATTCCTTAATTCTTCTATTCCGATCGGGCGGCAATCCAACACGACCAGAGATAAATCAGAAGCAGGCTTAGCGTGCTCTCCGCGATACGATGGTGTAACACCGCCAGCTTCCTGGAGTTTGAAAAATCCCAATAGCACATTTTGTATGGTCCGACCCGGAATTGAATCCCGTGACCGTCTGTGGCAGAACATGCTTACCACTAGACCACGAGGCAGTTACATGCATACATAGTACATGCTTATGTATGTCTGTATGTATGTAGGCATGTATGTAGATTTGTGTGCTCCCTGCTCCAGCCGGACGGATTTAAACGTATGAGACGTAGTTAGCTACGCCTGATACCGCTACTGACGCTGAGTTTAGAGGATTTTTTTTATAGAATAGGAGGGCACACGAACAATCGAAGCCTGTCTACGACTACCAACGCCCATCAACATCCACCTAATTACTATGCGGATGCGTTGTCCTCCTTTTGTCCACAATTTTTATATTTGTTCTATTTACTCAGTGATTTCTTCAAAGTTAGCATATGGTTGCGCCCGGTTTCGTCCGTGAATAAATTGTTGCATTGATAAATTATACACTAAAAACTACCTCGGGAATTGCTCATCCAGGGGAATGTGAAACGCATGAAAATGTGAAAAAATATTTTATCTCATAAAACCCTTTACCATACAAACATACTTTTACATACATACTTTACATCATACATTCAGCATGTGGCTATTCCAAACATATCTAGCATGAATATCACTTTTCATATATATATTTTTACGTACATACATTTATTATCTAAAATGTCTTGTAAATAAATATTTCATTATCTGTGTAAAGCATTAGGAGATAGCTTGTACATTGCACGAATAGCTTGCTTCTGCAGCACTAATATAGTATTGACATCGGTAGCATACCGCGTAATGGCATGCCGTAACACATAATGCTGTGTGGGTTCTAAATAAAAATAATCTTTTCGTATTTTTATCAGAATTAATTTTTCTGACTTCATATTATGCTGAACTCAGCTTATTCGCAAGTCTTGAAATATGAGGACACCACCGCAATTTCACATATAGTGTAATTACAAGAAACAACGTTGAGTCTACTAAATTTAAGGTTACAGTTTGGCACTCATCGCTCTACGTCAGTGACTTGTGATCTCTTACCAGCTGATCTACGGTCCTATTATTCCCCTCAATAGAGTAACGAAGCCTCAACGCACGCCGTCTGGATACTCGGTATACGCCGTATAATGGGTTATATGGGGGCAATAAAAATAGATGGAAGTACATTCATTAACATTTTCATAAACCTTTACCAGGACCTACATCCCCTCGTTTATGGAAGCATGATTCAAAAGAAACATAATACACACCCTGATAGAAATTTAAGCAAGTGTTACACGTTTATACAAATTTTGTAAAAGATAGTGCAACTGTCGTGTTAGTATTCCAAATATTTTATCACAATAGGATTTTACAAATTTGTTTTTGAACGTCAACACTATACGACTGCCGGTTCAATTCTAACCTGAGAAAAATAAGCGAAACAAAATCACCAGGAGTGAAGAACTATGAAAATACTAATGAATATGGAGGAAACAAGGTAATTCGTTATGGATTGAGATTTATAGAACATAGCTCTGTCTGCCCAACCTTTATACGACGTTTGCATACGTTTTAGTTGTTTATGACGATGCCAAAATACACAGTCAATCCATAAATACTGTTACAAATAAGAGTAAAGAAATGTTACATTTGGATTTGGTATCATCGTGATTTCTCATTTTGGCGCCAACACATTGTACAATATTTTGCGATATTAAAACAGAGCGGGATGATAAAGTGAACATAGTCGCTGTAAATAAATTACTCATAGTAGGTATGGAGGTAAGTGCAACTTTTAAAACTTCCATACACTTCATTTTATTCAAATGTTTGTGTATCGGGCTATAAATATGTACAATGAGACTTCCTCTGTTCGTGGCAGAGAAAGATCTGGCCGTCCACGTAGTGCTCGTACAAAGAAGGTGGTCAAAATAGTAAGGGAAACAATTTGAAGAATCCTGTCCGGAAGCAAAAGATTTTATCACGGGAAATAAAGTGGGCACCTAAAACAATGTCGCGTATTTTAATACAGGCCTTAACACCTGTTCAATTAAACATGAATAGGGCAGTAAAATCGAAACAACTACTGAAGCGGTCACAAAGGGACTTAACAGAAATAAAATATTTGCGGATGTGAATGTTTTCGCTATTGAGCAACATTTTAATGAACAAGTGGACCGTGTTCATGCTCTAGGCTCTAAGGAAGCTTCCAATTAGTCAACAGAGTGTAAGTGCATTATCCGACTTCAGTGATGGTTTAGCGGGGTGTTAGCAATAAAGAAGTGACTGAGCCATATTTTTGTGAAAAAGGTATAAAAATATCAGCACACGTATATAAAGATATCATTCTTGAGAAGGTAGTAAAGCCCCTTAAGAAAAGTATGTATGGTCCTTTCAGCAAGTCTTGGGACAGGATCACAAAGCTCGATCCACCCAATCCTGGTTAAAACGAACCTTCCGGACTAGATGAGAGTTGAAGACTACCCCTCCTCTAGTCCCGACCTTAATCCGCTGGATTATGATTTATGGTCAGTTTTAGAGAGTACAGCTTGTTCTAGACGTCGTGGTAATTTAGAGTCCCTAAAATAATCCATACGATTTGCAGTGAAGAATTTCCCCATGGAAAGAGTACATGTTTCTATTGATAACTGGTCTCGACGTTTAAAGACCTATATTGTAGTCAGCGGGGCCCAGTTCGCATGAGCTTTTTATATTTTCAGTCGTTTCAGATTTACGTGTTAAACTAGCACACTGTAAAAGAAAGAAAATTTACTGTCAATAAAAAAATATCTTTGTACCTGATTGATGAACTTGTTAAAGTACTTGTAATAAAATGCCCTGTAGGTCACATTGTGTGAGCGCATTCGCTCAAGTTTCTCTTGTTTATTGTGTACAGGATAGATAACACAAAAATGTGTGTCCAGAATGTCCGTCAACACGAACGTCGGTCGTCACGTCGGTGTCACTGAACTTAGACTGACATATTCAATTCGACGTTTATAGTCATCAATCAAGGCTAACCGTTCAAGATAGTATCATTGTCATTTTCATACCTTATTAGATGTGGTTCACCTGTATTTTTCGGCACATCCATTCCAGTGGGATGAAACGTATGTTTTATGATACTATTCTGAAAGATACACACAAATTATATTACAATTGTAATATTTGTAGCAACAACAATAAAACATTTTCACGCCAGTTTTCTAATAGAGTAGAGAAATGTTACAGAAATATTAGTAGCACATGGGAAATATTGAGCATATGAAGAATTTGTTAATTACTGTTATCCATGAAAAACTAAATAATCGTATGGTAAATGAATTTTCCCAGCAGCAATTAAATGGCCGATATATCATTATTGATAGTTACCTCCTTGAATTTGGCCCAATTCATCAACTAATTTTATTTCTTTTTTTAAGTGTTAATAATATGAATTTCCATCAAGAAGTGATAATATATTCAACCAACTATATTTGTTGGAATAATACGTAAAATGATAAAAAATTAAAAGAAATAATTGTAAAAGATTAAGTTGTCTATTGGTTATACTTCAATAATTTTCTTTACCACTAAAAACAAATATGGCGATCGAGTAAGGAACGCGTCTTATTTATATTTTCATTATTGTATTGATCTCCGAATTTCAATAATACTAACTCCTCAAAGAACTAGTAGTGCTCGTGTACGAAAAACATATGAGGTGAGAAATTGTGTGAAACATTAACCTGTCGAGCGTGACACCAGTGTAACTCGTTTACGTCGTTTAAGTTTCGCGCACATTTCACTACAAAATGATGTTTGTTCTGAATTCGTTGGTTATAAAATGATAATTCAAGAAATAAATTGGTCGTGTATACGTCGCCTAAGCTGCAATCTGTCAGAGTATACAATCCGACATAATTCAACATGGCCGCCCGGAAGTTAGTCGGGTCCAGGCCCTTCATTTCCGACAACCCCAGGTACCTTCGCACAATTCCAATATAAATTTGAATCGGATATAAAATATTAAATTCTGCCTTGAGCTCGCCATTTTTTTAGAATTTACGTTTCATTTGTATCTTTTTTTGCCTTTATTAAAAAAAAGTTATGAGATAGGCGCTTAGCAAATCTGCACAGGAGTAATCCGCACCTCAGCTTCGCACGGCTATTTAATAAAATATGGCAAATATTGATTTACAAAAGTACAAATATTATAATTTCAGGCTCGTAAACATTACACGTACACCACACGCCAAACAATTCAGTTTATGACAGAACAACGTATGTCGGGACAGCTCGTTATCAATAAGTTTAGTTACATTATTTATTTACTATCGGAGTTTTCGTAGTGATCTGTAACGTTTTATGAAGTCCTATGCTATAGCCCATGCTCGTCAGCTATAATGTGGGATTCTTATGGTAAAAGGCTTTTACGAATCGATCCAGTAGTTACGGAGCATATAAGAGAAAAGAAACAAATAAAAACCAAATGTTTCCTCTTTATAACATTAGTAAAGACAATATTAATAAGTGGTAATTTTGCATGTTCACAGTGCATTTCCGAATAAAATGAACAAATATGAAAATAAATTCAAAACCTGAACAACAATTAATCCAACCTGGGACTGGAACCCAGTACCTCACGTCTGCAGTCCAATATACAACTAGGACATGAGGCAGGTATATCATTATTATATTAATAAGTTATGATTTAAAATAACATTTTATTGTTAAAGTTTGTAGATTATTAATACTTTTTTGACACCGCTTAATTTGCTCCGCCAGTTCTTCGCGGATCAGGGCTACGGCTGAACCGGTGGAAGGTTTGATTACTGTTGTTCATAATGTTATGCTTCTATTCAGAATAAAGGCATTTTCATTTAAGTTATTTTTCAGATGCTCCGCCGTGAGTCATGAATCTGAGTCGACATAACCGTGTATCGAACTTTGAAATCGATATGCAAAAGAAGCAGAATATGTCTCGTATTGCATTCTATATTGGATTTCTAATAAATACAGCTTCATTAAAGTATCTATTCATTGTATCTCCTTTAAATGTTACCGGAATATATGTCTAGTTATTTTAAAATGTGATTGGCATTGGAAACATATGTAAGATTTTATACCGTATCGAAGTCGGGTGTTAGCATGTTGTTGCTAAAATACGTTTGTACAGTCGTATCTTAGACGTCCAGGACATTATCAGTTCCCTTTGTGCAGGAATCCGTGAACTGTAGCAGCCGAGTTAACGTCACGCTCAGTGCTGGAGTCGCAGCCCTAAAATAACGGCACATACATCTGACTATAGGAAAATTTGTGTGTACGCTTTATTAAATATATCTTATTAGACGAAGGTTAAATAAAAGTATACTAGCTGCCTCGGCTTCACCCGTGAATGACGGGGATCAGAGCTTTACCTTCGTGAAATACATGTCGAAGACGGGCTGTACAAATAGCCATATTTCTTTACGGCTGACAATACATGTCGAAGACGGGCTGTACAAATAGCCATATTTCTTTACGGCTGACAATACATGTCGAAGACGGGCTATACAAATAGCCATATTTCTTTACGGCTGACAATACATGTCGAAGACGGACTGTATAAATAGCCATATTTCTTTACGGCTGACAATACATGTCGAAGACGGGCTGTACAAATAGCCATATTTCTTTACGGTTGACAATACATGTCGAAGACGGACTGTATAAATAGCCATATTTCTTTACGGCTGACAATACATGTCGAAGACGGGCTGTACAAATAGCCATATTTCTTTACGGCTGACAATACATGTCGAAGACGGGTTGTAAAAATAGCCATATTTCTTTACGGCTGACAATACATGTCGAAGACGGACTGTACAAATAGCCATATTTCTTTACGGCTGACAATATTCGAAAACACAGTCGTTCGCTCTCAACTTCTTTAACTCAGTTTAATACGTAATTTTAACACTAGCGACGTTGTTTGATCTGACGAAAACAACTGTACCCAGATAGATTAGGTTGTGTTTTTTAATATGCACTCGTCCATGGGTGAAAACTGCAAAAAAAAAAAAGATATTGTGAAAAGCGATCAGACGGACATCTTTTTTGGAGACTTTGTTTTATAATGCGTATAATAGGTATATAGTACAAGCAGCGCCCAGTATATTTATCGGCTTACCTCCGGTCACTATCTTCAGGAGGGGAATTTCCCTAATTACCATCCATTTGTAATCAAAAGGCTGAAGAGAAAGCTTTCTGCTTCTAACTACAATTATGGGGGAATTCTATACGAAACTTCTACATACTGTACAAACCTATATACGAAATGTTAACCCCTGTTAAGGGTTGAATATCCAAGAATGCTTTGAAACTTATCTTCTAATTTTTAATCAGTAGCCCAAAAATAAACATCCATATTGCTAACTTAATCTATATTGCTAACTTCCTTATAAAATTACAAAATTTCCCTAGTGAGCGTCTACTCCTAACTTTATTTTTTACGCTCAGCGACGATGCAACAAAAAGTCAGAACATGTTATTTTATATTATTATATAAATTTTATACTCCTCTAGATGTGGCTCGCGCTTTCACTCAAGAAAAATGAATCTGAAACGAAGGTTTCCCTTTTACGGTATAACATGTATGAGCTTGATTTCATCCAAATCCTTGTTCCCTAATTAGTCTCTGTGCAGACCTGTTGAATAGTCCTTGGGTGAAACATTAAGAAATATACAAACTTTTCTATTTAAAATATGAGTACATACAGTACAGTACAGGTACATAAAAATCATATTCAATTCACTAAAGTATAGCAGCTAGTTCCTTTTTAATGCTGCAAAATTCTGTACCCATCTATTATCATAAAACATATACGTAAACTTATTAATCTTTTTACTTCATGCCCAACTAATATAATTATCATTCTGATCACGCATGTGAAGAAATCAAGTTGTGATGTAATATTCTGTCTACAGGTTGTTATATCAACGTACTTAAAGTAAGATGCGAAAAAAAAAAAAAACTTTGACTCATATTATATGATATGAATATCATATTATATGAATGTTGCTTTTGTGTACAATGGGAAGCACTTAGTTAAATTCGTATTTCACTACTTTAAAATAGAGTAATAGTGTAGCTTAAAATCTTAACACTGTTTACAGTATTTTAGTGAAATAAAACTTTCATCTTGATTTGGGGAAGAAGCTAATGAATGTGTGTCGTTACGTAGACGAGGCCAACGGGAGTTGAGAGAGATATAGAAATTAGAGATACGTTTGGTTTAATAATGTATTGCTGTAATGGGAATAAAGAGTGAGGCGGGATCATACATTTACTTTCCTGCACAAAGCTAGTGCAGAAAATAAAGTTAAGTTGGTTTTAAGTTTCACTTCAGTAGTATTGTTTGTGCAAGTTTTTAAGTTCGTGTAGATTTTGTTTATTATTTATAGTAGAATACATTATCAGAAGGGATTCGATTATAAAACCAATCTCATCAGGCATGAGTAGGTATGATTGAATCCCTATTAAGATTATTTTCTGGGGCAATGTAACAGATAAAGAAATACTATTTAAAGTACAAAAAAGGTGTCTTAAGGCCATGTGTAAAATTTAAAAACCGAAAGCTGTAAACCTTTATTTGAAAAACACAAAATTCTGACACTTTCGTCTCTATATCTACTAGAAGTTGCATGTTTTGTTAAGAATAATCAACATTTGTTCTCAAAAAATTTGATTTTACAAGTAGAAATAGACGAGATGACAATATATTTTGTTTACAGATATGTAAGACCAAACTTATGTCAAAGAGTTTATTTGGTATGGCTCCGAAATTTTTTAATGAGATATTAATGGACCTGAAACATCTAAACCATAACCTAGTTAAAATGAAGCTTTAGAAATTATTACTACAAAAATGTTATTATAATGTAAATATTTAACCAAATGAATTAATGTATTTTATGTATTGATTTTTAAATTTTTAATTTTTAATATTGTTAGTAGATTTGGCAACAACATGTACAAGCTTCATTGAGTTTTTTTAATGAAATTATTGCAACAATATGTTATTACAATATAATCATTACTTCATTGACATAATATCTGTAGTTACATAATACATTTATATTTACATATTATGATTTGACCTGAACACTGTTATTAATGATTACTTGATAATAAAAGTATAAGTTTTAAAGAATTTGTAACTATAATTAGGAAAATGATTTTTATAATATTGCATGCTCAGGCAGAATTCAAATGAACATTATTAATGGAATAATGGAAAACCAACAACATATACGACATAAATTCGCAATAAATAAGCTATTGTATTCTATTCCATTCATCATTAGCTTTTCTTATTGTTAAAAACAATTATGACTCTGTCTGTATAAGTCTACTGGTGAACATAAAGGAAATGTTTCATTTTTGCATAGACCCTTCGTCCGATCGATGTATTGATGTTGCAGTTGTCAGCAGCGCACAATAAAACACAATTAAATTAACAACATAAATAACTTTAGTTTTTAAATACTCGTTTTATTGTGTTGTCACAAAAAAGGCTTTAGTTACCGTACTAATCGTCAACTAAAATGTCCTCTATAATTCTTCATACATTATGAGTACAAAGGTGACCGTTATTATTGCAGTACCAGTGTGGAACAATCCACATTTTTGTACATTTCTACAAGTGAAAATAAATATGTACTTTAGTGTGATAGCTGCAGTTTTATCGACATTTAAGCGCACATCGGGCGGGCCTGAAACGAAATATCTCTTTTGTTGCATTGAGCGCTATAGCATTCTCCTCTCAGATCCTCCAGCTTTTTCTTCTCTCGTTTAAACAACAGAGATACATCCTGATTTTATCAAATAAAAGGGGCAAACGAGCAGTCGGTGCCTTTCGATGAGTACCGGCTGAGGCGTGTATGCCGTAATTCTAAACTTCACCGAAACTAGACTTTCTTCGAATTCGGCTCAGGACTCAGGTAATTCACGACCTGCAGCTTATATGCCAACATACTACGAGGTAGGTGGTGATACGCCTATCGTGTACTGCGTGTAATTAGAGTTCTGTTCACACACACACAAGCGGGCTCCGCACATGATTGACACTGTATTAGCGGTCCGTCCGTACTTGTGTCTACTCCTGCACCGCAGGTACATTACAAGATGACGTCTAATTAATATGGCGACTCCGTAAATAGCGCCAAAATCATGACGGCACATGTCATGGTACATACGAAATTACATTGTGGTTTATGTAAGGAAAGTACAACGTACGAACACACCAAGGTACGAAATAAATGTAGCACTAATTTTCGTCCTGCGTTGCAGTTTTTTGCTAGTTTTATGATCATCATTATCATTATAAGTCCTTATCGATCTACTGCAGAACGCAGGCCTCTTTCAATGAACGCCAAGATGACTGTTCTCCTGCTACTTGTATCCATCCGGGACCAGCTACTGCTAATTTACTAGTATTTTATTTCACCTTCACCGAAAGTTTGGCGTAGGTAGGAGAGAAAAATGCTAACCAATATAACTATAATAAAATATGAAAACATACTGTCAAGTTGTGTGTTAGAAAACGTCTCGTATTTTGTATTATCATAAAAGCTTGTGGGTTGCAAATTGTTATGGGTTTAATACCCAAATCGATTTAATGTTTAAAGACGTATTCTTTATTTATGGGAGAATCTTTAAAGTTCATTTTTATAGAGATAAATATTAAATTGCTAAAAGTAATGATATTA
>JAFELO010000308.1:410121-451759 GCA_017140195.1 Eumaeus atala
TCTTATATCCTCGAATCATACGCTTCTTACGGTTGTATAAAATGAAATGACTCAAAATAAAACTGAATAAAAAAACAAATTGCATTCGAAAAAAATTACCGCTCTAATAAACGGAACACCGTGCACCGGTGGCACGTGGACAGATCGAGCGAATAGGCTTGTTTAAAAGTTTCTTAAAGCTCCCATTTCGTTCTCCACTTTTCTTTTTGGCAATTGAAGCAAAGTAATTTAAGTATTGTTTGATGATATCAATATTATGTAGACCTGTCACCGTTACACATCGACGGACGTAAATTAACTCTTTACAACTTAACAACTATACAATAATTTATAATTTTCGAAGTTCAATGAGGTTCAATATATGAAGTTCAAATGATTTCGATGAGGTAAAACGGCAGCAGCAGTTTTTAAATTGCGATGATAGAAACGCTGCTCGTATTGATGGCCAATTATTACAGCATTTAGTCGCCGCATACACAAAGCATACGAGTATATTATACACATTCAATTTATAGGCGCAAATGTGCTGCCCTCCTTCACCCATCCCCCAACGACAATATGCATTTTAATAATATCTGTGGCTCAGGGTTTCACTTATGTAACTGTTAGATGGACGATGATACATGTTGTGGTATTATTAAGAGAACAAAGAATTCATTGTTTTACAAAAATATAAAAAATATGAATATTAATTTCGGCCTCGTAAACATTATACTCTACATTTGACATTTTATCACCATTTGGTTACATTATCGTAGGTTTCATGATGATCAAAACGTTTTAGAAAAGGTTGTATATGCCTATGTTCATCACTGATGAAGTAGTTTCTTATAATATATCAGTGATGATAAATTAGAAACTACATTTCACATGAAATTGAAATTAAAATTCATAATTTTTATGTTTATGGTAATTTTATGGTGAAAAATTTTACAAATCGGCACAGTAGTTTCGGGGCCTGTTCATTGCAAACAAACAAACGCTCAACTGTTGCTATTGGTTTATTTATTATTATATAATCTAACAGTAAACTAATAGTAAACAATAGCTGTACTGACATAGTTAAAATAAAGACACACATAGAAAAAATAAAGACACAATGTTGAGGCCTAAGCCTTCTATAACATTGTTTATCATGTCGTCAGTAGAATATTAAAAAAAAAAAACAAGACCACTCAACTCGACTCCTTTCAAGTGAAGGCTTTCTGTACATAAATAATGATGAGGTTATCTGTTACAATAAGGTCGAATATATTTCTGAATATCAAGATTTATTTGTAGAAGGAAACATAACCCGCACAATTTACAGAAACTTATTATAGGCAATTTTATTTATCAGACAACAGGAAAACTAAAGGATTCGTTAATTGAGGAGTAAATGTCCCATTGTCTGAAAATCTGTAGAGATGTGATAAGAGATTTGCAATAATGAAATAATCATTGCATCACCTTTTGTTTTATTCACACATTTGATTGATTGATTATGTAGGAATTACAATAAAATACGTAGAATTCATCCGATAAGAGTCTGTGAGAGATGTGATTTATTAGCACAAAATTAATAATAAAACAAAGTCCCCAAAAGCTGTCTGCAGATTTTCATGCAGTTCTCACAAACGGATAAAACGATTTCTGAGGAAGGTTTTATTTCCATAATTTTGCATGACACTACACGCTCCTATGCAGCGGAACTGGGCCGGCACGACCGGGGAGGTACCTCTCGCTCCCTTGATAATGGCGTAAAGAGACACCTACAGTGTCTCGTTTCGTGCTGTTTGTGAGTATCCGGAGACCCATTCCCCCCTTTTAATTGATAAAAGGAGGGCAACGTATCGGCATAATTATACTGATTTCTCGTTTGTCCCCTATACTATAAAAGAAAGTATTGTTCCTCACGGTGCGAAGCCGGTGTGGATTGATAGTAAATTAAACACTGATAGATTCAACACTTTTTATAAATACATTCATGTTCCTCGATGTTTCAGAACACGAAAAAATGTATAAATACATAATATACGCTTTACGCTTAGTAAATGTTTTACATCGCAGCGGTTTGTGAACACTAATTGTATTATGCTTACATGTGGCGCGTGTGGGTCGGGTACGCAAGTAGGGTTATTCAATTGTACGTAAATATTTGGTTTTTTTTCATTAAATGTGTTAAGCATTCATGAAATCAAGTTCGTGAATGTTTGTATATGTCTATTATAATTATAAGATGTATTTCTGTGGATAAGAAATGATAGAAATATTTACCATTTATAAGTTAAATATTTCCAAAGTTTATAAATAATATTTCTACAGGATAGCGGTTCTCAATTAATCAGTGAGCGTATCGTCCGATGGAGTGAAACAACTTGTTACGCTATCACGCTCACGGGTTCCACCCACTCGGAGCATTACTATCACTCGGAACGTTACTATGACTTCGTACCATTTCATCCGCGTAGCTAGCGTGGAACGTTTGGAATAATAATTCTCCGAAAAAAACTGCGGGGTGCAGATAATGATTTAACAATCCATACATCATCTCAAATCCAAACTTTTTAGTCTCTCGCGTGGCGGCTGAAAAGATAAAAGGCACATTATTCACGAGCTCGAGGTGATATTTCACTAAACATTCGCCACAAAGGAGCGCTGTTAATGGTCTTTTGTGTCACCTCGGTACAACACGACGCGCTGCGCTTAGGAAACACATCCTGTGACGCCCTAATTCCTTCGGAATTCGTGTTATCATTGTCCAACAAACGAACAAAAATATATACAAACAATACACAAACCTCTTGGCAGTTATTTATTAAAATACATAACTCAGATACATAAATATTGGAGAGATAGTCACATTCGATACTTCACTGCCCTGAATTCATTAACTGCCACGTGGTCTAGTGATAAGCATGTTCAACCATAGTCGCGAGGTCCCGAGTTCGTGTCCCGGGTCGGACCAAAGTGTTGGGATTTTTCCATTTCTAACAACAGTCCGAAGTCAGGAAGTTGGCGCTGCTAAATTCCCGTGCCACGGAGATTAAGTTAAGCTGTCGGCCCTGCGCCCTATTTCTCTCCGGTCATGTCGGATAACCGTCACATCGGAGCAAGAGTATAAGGGAACAGCACTTGCGCCTGTGTACATGGCCTGCACTATAACATCTCCTGCGCGGTCTCTATAGAGGTGGCCGCCGTGGCCAAAATTCGGCTGGGACGGCAATATTATTATTTTATTTTTTACTCAATGAGAAGGAACATGCTACTCCATCAGCCATACTAGTGCATGTTACAAAAAGTTGTCGTAACTAAATGCACATCTACTCATAAGTTTCGCAGCGACAAAAATACCTTGATTGGTGACGCTAATGAAATTGTCTCTCCTAATAACAACTGTTCATAAAATTGATGTATTGTTGCGAGAATCTCTGCTTTATGTTCTCTGTTCTCTAAATTAACGAGGCTTATGGGTCCCAACTATACTCTAGGCCTGCATGAGGTTCTAGAGTAAGTTTTATTACCTTACGTAAGGGGTAAAGGATTTATAGGTGATATTTCGTCTGGCGACAAAAGATACATAAAAAACATTAGCGTCGCCAAGGCTAATTTACTGGTGGATCTGGCTCACCGTAAATTGTGTTGCCAAATAAAGGCATCCCGCATATCAACTTTCGCCATGAAATTGCTTTTACCCCAAACTCGTGACGTGTCATCTATACAAATATTGTATATCGTACTACTGGATTATTTAGGATAAGTTGGACCTGCCGTACTATTTTTGGCGTATATTATAGGTGTTATACAGTTAGTAGTGTTCTCTCAGCGATCAAAATTCCATCCTAAATATCTAGTGAAATACATATTGTAATAATAAAAAAATATTATTAATTGCAAATAATATTTATTACTTTTACAGTGCGTTAGTTTGATACACGAATATAAAACAATTAATAATATAAGAAGAGGTTTCTATTGTCTGAAATACAGTCCTTTAAACGTCGAGGCCGGTTGTTAATAGAATTACGAACTCTTTACATGGGGAAATTCTTTACTGCCAAACGTATGGATTGTTTTAGGGACTACAAATTGTCACGGCGTTTAGAGCGAGCCGTATTCTCTCAAACTTTCCATAAATCATATTCCGGCGGAGTAAAGTGAGGACTAGATGAAAGGTAGTTTCCAGCTCTGATCTAGTCCGGAACGTTCTGTTAGATGGCTTTAATGGAAAGTGTATTTTTTAAATTAATTTTATTACTGCTAGAACAAATAGTAAAATATTATAATTAATTTATGGCAAATAGATATATAAATTGTACGCGACCGTCAGATCTGATGTATGGATAGAGACTGAGCTGCCGGGATAAGCGTAATGCTCAGGTTCCGAGAGTGTAAGGCTGATTTTAGTATCACGCTGACGGCATGCGCACCGTCAGCGCTGATGGCCGAGATATATGAACTTTTAGGAAGCGTTTTTTGGTCGCGCACGTGCGCGCTGATAGCTACGCGTCACCAAAAAACGCTTCGTAAAAATTCATGTATCTCGGCTATCAGCGCAGACGGTGCGCGTGCCGTCGGCGTGAGACTAAAATCAGCCTAATGCAGATGAGCCATAATCAGGCGTATTCAGCATTAAAGCCTCCGACCTCTGGACATAACGCCCCCCCCCTTCTAAAGAAGACTTGGGGTAGTACAAGTCTTCAGCTAGAGGCGACTCCTGGTAGGAGCACCAGAGTTCGTCTCCAACTCGGCCGGAATGCCTAGTTCTATTTCAGCAGTGTCGATGGTATTCTCAAGTGAATTTACTGGTGCTGGTATGCGATTGTCATTGGCCCAGAATTGACGGTTGAGTTTACACAAATATCTTATCAATTTATAAAATAAATATAAACTTAGTGATATACATATTATAATAAAACTTATAGAATAATGTACTTCCGATTGACGGAAATCTTCTTGATTAACTTCTATGGTTCTCGGCCGGTCCAGTAGTGAAGCTACTGCGGCTTCGTCGGCTTCAATTTCATCTAGATTGGTGATATTTTCAAAACTAATCGGAAATACACTATTATACTTAACACAGTTGACACTACTTAAATCATACATATTATCTATTTCGTTTGACAAATTAAAAACGGGTAAGTAACTGATTGGCGAACTTACGTTAATTACATTATATTCCGGCATCAGTACGACCGTCTTACAGTAACCGATACAATGGTGGGGGATGACGATTATTCCCGAGCCTACTACAGTGGTCTCATATAATTTTGAACTATCACAGTCGATTCTGGTTTTGGATGGTTCAGATTGGACGTAGATCCACCTATTATTTGTGATGGGGTTGATGATGTCTATCTTCCCCGTGGTTGTTCCAACCTGGCACTGATACGGCAAGCTAGTTAGAGCCTTGGTTAATAGCTCGCTCTCACATGTCGAGCGCGCTGCTGTTAGGTACACATTGTCTATATTACACAGATATCGATGGGAGTTCACTGATACACAGGGTTGAATACTGTCTATTGTACACTACTGGGACTGGTCCTTTGTCATTGCTATGTATTTATTACTCGGTATTATTAGGCTAAATGTGTCGGGTTGATCATTATTGTATGGGGTAGGCAGGGCGATATTATGAAATAACATATATTTCTTAACACTAATGAATGGTATTTGTAATATAAAAACTATTCTATAATTACTATAATAACATACTATATTAGATACATTAAAATTGAGTGTACAGAGTCTAAATTTTGGAGAACAGGTAGTCCGAGGTCGCTGGGCAAGTGTCTGTAGTTATCAGCTATAGCTGACGCGGCGTAGTTATAGCCGGGTGCAATACATTGACGCTACTGAATAGTATTGCACTGGTCACATCTTGTATTTGAAATGAAAGAGTAAGTAGGGTTGCCTCAAGCGAGTATATATTTCATTTACGGTTGCCAAAATTTGTAACCCGTCCGTGGTCTCAGTAATATTGCCAATAACCCGTATGAGCTTGCCATTAAGGTTCAATTCGTTTTCTTGAATTTTATGAATAGTTTTATTATATGTTGAAGTTAGTGATGAAGTGATTAATATATTTTCTTTCATAAACCCAATTAATTGTTTTTCATTTTGCTGTAATGATTCTATTGCCTTATTGTGTTTTAAGCCGTCATCTTCATCTAGATTGCCAAAAATATGTCTTATTAAATTACCTGTTCGACTGATCCATGCACTTCGTTTACTTCTGTTATCTATCAGATGTGAGATGGATGAGTAGTCTGTAACTAAATCATGATATCGCGCTTTTAAGGGTATGAGTCTATTGTAACATTCTTTATCTATTGGAATTATGTGTGTTCGATTGCACAGGTTTTCAGTTGTTTTTATATTATAGCCAATGGCGTCTATATGAGCCCTCAAGTGGGATATGTCTAGATATTACAAACCTCAGGTGTGTGTTACTTATGCCGAGTGTACCAATATAGTCGAAATAAAGACCAGAGCCTGAAGAGATAGGGTGAACGAAGTCCTGATAGGATAGACACCATACTGGATACCTAGAAGAGAGGGAAATGAATAGAATATAAAGAAGAAAGAATTAATGAGAAAGGTTATTTATATCTAAGTACTCGCTATTGTGTTACTTACAATTTTTTTATTAATATTGAAATTTATCCTAACTATAGTTGCTACTGTGTATAATTATTGTTAATGTATAGTTGCTACTGTGTATTATTACTGTGTATTAATATTTTATCTACGTTCTTGTTATATCAGTTGGCCTTACTTGATCTTAATGGTGTGTGAACTAAATTAATAAATTGACGAGCCGTCAATTTGTTAATAGAGTTGATGTGTTATTACCATTTATTTTTATGATTTTATATAGTCCCTTCGATATAGGAGAGAGTGCCTTACGTAATCTTAAATGGTTTTTTAAGTAGACATAATCGCCTGCTTTGTAGGTAATTGGTCGGGCACGGTTATCATAATATAATTTCGAGGTTTCTTTGGATTTTGTTATAAAATCTAATGCTTTTTCTCTTGAATACTTTAGTCTTTTCTGAAGCATCTGCACATAATCCGGATATGTGGCTTTTGGGGCTCGTTATATATAGAGCTGGGTATGAACGGTTTGCCACCTAACATTATTTCGTGTGGTGTGAAGTGTGTTGCGCAATGGATGTGTTGTAGGCCAACATAGCTGTGTATACATATCTAGGCCAACTTGACTATTCTTCATTGATGTAACATTTAAGGTATTTTTTCAGTGTGGATTGGCTTCGCTCTAAAGTGCCTTGCGCCTGTACATGTTATAGTGAGGACCATAAATTCTTTATTTTAAGGAACTCACTGGTTTTTCTAAACAAGCCAGATATAAAATTTGTGCCTTGGTCAGTGAGTATAGTTTTAGGGATACAAAAAATGGATATATAGTGGAGGAGGCATTCGCTAGTTTCTTCGGCTGTGGTGGAGCGCATGGGATATACAGTCGAGAATTTAGTCAGATCGTCTTGTATAGTCAAAATGAATTTCAGTTCAGCAGTCCCAGCTTCGGGCAGTGGTCCAACGATATCCATGGATATCCGCTGTCCTGGAGCTGAAGGAGTAGTAATCTGCATAGGGGCATTATTAGCCTGTCTGAGGGCTTTTTTTTCTTGGCAGGATAATAACTGCTAACATAAGTTTCTATATCGCTGCTCATTCCCTTCCAATAGTACATTTCTTTAATTCGGCTATGCATACGAGCAGAGCCTAAGTGGCCCGCCACTGGGATATCGTGATTCTCAAATAATATTTTCTTAATTTCGGTAGGTGTTGGTTATATTATCTTATTATGATATATATTGATTTTGATATCTATATTATTAAAAAAGTATGTCAATATATTATAAATTCGTACAAAAGAGTGTTTCTGAAATGGATTTTTCAAGTTTGAGATGCTAATCTCTTTCACCTCTTTTGTCATGGAATGTTCGTTGCGAACATTTTTTTAAAGTTTCGAATATTTCGGGATATGATGGTTTGTCAAAATGTACTTTGGTAAATATCAAATAATAAAGTATGTTATTTATTTCTAATTTATGGAATAACAACAATTCTTTTTCTGTTTCGTTAATAGTTTTGTAAATTTCAGGATCGATAAGGATTTTTTGTATCTAAGGGTTGGACTCGTCTAAGTCTAATGACGTTGGAACTAGGATAATTTTATTTCGAGATTTTATTAAGCTTTGGTTATATTCTTCTATTGTAGTGCCAAGTGGCCTTTGTCCGATATGAATTTCAAAAATCATCGATAGGTTCATTATTACTTTCACTAGTTGAGGGTTGTGGATTAGTACTTAGATTTGATCTGGCAAGTTATTCAAGTCATTTTCAATTTCTTCTCCAAGTATGTCTGGAATATTAGTAGGCTCCATTTCCGGAAGAGGTAAAATGTCATCGAAAGGATTGTTCGTTTTGGAAGGGATTTCTTCGGGATTGAATGATGCCGGTGATACTAGCAAACCTAAAAGGTCCCTGTCTGATTCTTGTGGAGATTCTGTCGTGACTGGTGCTATTGGGTTTACAGGATATCTGGATAACGCGTCTGCATTCGCATTAATTTTCCCCTTTTTATAGTGGATCTCATACTCAAATTCTTCGAGTTTGGGACGCCATCGGACTAACCTTGATCCAGGATCCTTGCAGTTAAATAATCATTGCAAGGGCTTATGATCTGTTATTATTTTGAATCGATAGCTATAGAGATAGGGCCTGAATACTTTTGTGCCGAAAATTATAGCGAGGCATTCTTTTTCTGTTGTGCTGTAGTTGCACTCAGCTTTATATAATGTACGAAAGGCATATGCAATGGGAACATCTAGTCCGATAGGCCCCTGTGACAAAATAGCAGAAATTGCAAAGTTCGATGCGTCACAGGTGAGAAGGTAGGTTTGTGTGAAATCTGGATAAGCTAGGACTGCTGCTGAGATTAATTTGTTCTTTATGGATTCGAAAGCAATTTGTTGTTCGTTTTTCCAATGAAATGGAGTATCTTTTTTAAGCAGTAATGTTAGCGATTTTGCTATAGTCAATGACTACGCGTCATTTACTTTGACCTTGGGTATTTAACTTCTTAAGGACTATCTAGATTGGCGAACTCCAGAATGAGATGGAAGGTTCAATTATATTCTGTTGGAGCATCTATAAGACTTCGTATGTATAGGGATATCAGTGGTCGTTCTGATTTTGTGATTTAGGATGGAAGTATAAGAGAGGCGGTCTTCTGGTAAGTGAAAAACGTCAGAGTAGTCCGTGCACACATCTATTAAAGCGTCAGATTCCTCCGTGTTCAAATGGTCTAATCTTTTATTTTGATAAGGATTGTATAACTTTATAAGCTCCGTCAGTGGAATTTCGCGTATTTAGATTTATTTCAAACGATGTTGGATGTAAAGGTTCTAGCTTTAGGTTTAAATTTGGATTTGCATTAATAGGAAATTCTGAAGTATTAGCTACAGTAAGGTTAATTCTGTTATTGTCTTTAACTTTCACTATATAATTGGATACTAATAGATGATCGATAATGTGTTGGTCCAGGATTATACCTTCTTTGAGGCCATCGTTTTTTACGGAACATTCAATAACTGTTTTGAGCGAGGCGGAACGACGTGGGAAGAATTAATAAAATGTAACTGAATATTGATCTTAGCTATTTTAAAAGTATCCTTGGTGTAATCAATTGTACAGCCGTGGTCTGTTAGAAAATCGGAACCAATGATGCCGTCATATTGTAAATTAATTTCTCCTATGACATGGCATTTATACTTTATGTGTTTACTTTCTTTTAGTTCTATATTAAGTTGGAAATGGCCCACAGTCAATGTGGGCTCATCACCTGGGTCTGTTCCTTTAATTTTAACTGATTCTCTTGTGAGCTTTAGAGTTTTAGAAACGCAGGATTATTTAAGCAGGCTTATAGACGACCCCGAGTCTACTAAGACTCAAAGAGGGATGTCGGATACATCAGTTTGTAACAGGATATGAGGTAGTAATCTCATAGACGTATGTATATTAATTTCATAGATTTTAAGATTGAGTTTTTGATTTAGAAATGTTGAGTTACGTGCCATGACCCCTCCCTTGGGGCTGGTTACCCTGCGGTGTGGTCTTGATGTTATGAGAGATGAGACCTCCCTTTTGGGGCTGGTTACCTTGTGGTGTGGTCCTAATGTTATGCGAGATGAGACCTTCGTTTTGGGGCTGGTTACCCTGTGGCGTGGTCCTAATGTTATGCGAGATGAGACCTCCCTTTTGGGTCTGGTTACCCTGTGATGTGGTCCTAATATTATGATAGGTCAGGCCTTCCTCGTGACGCTGGTTACCCTGTGACATGGTCCTGATATTATGGGAGATGAGACCTCACTTTTGGGGATACCTACTCTGTGGCATGATCCTGCAAGGGATAATGATGGTATCGTTTGAGCGAGAGGAACTTGCCCCGTGCGATACCTATACGGGACATCTAAGCATTTAAATTATCATTGCTGTCATCTACTGCAATGTGTATTTCATCTTGCTGCTCATAATCTTTTTCGAGAGTATCCGATAAATAGTTCACCCTCGCAGGATGTCTAGTCTGAGAATTAAATTGTGTGGGTTTTGATATCTTAAATCTATTATTATTATACTTTCATTTTTTACAGTTTAAAATATCACGGCCCGGCATTTTACAGTATCTACAGGATTGTGACCTTTGCAAGTTAGATGGCCTTGTGTTGTGAGTAGATGTGTTAGTGTTAAAGCCCGGATTTATGCTAGGTCGTGAGGGAGCCGGTCTATTATAATTATTATTTCTGATAGAATTATTGGTCTTGGTTTCGTTTAATGCTTTCTTATATAAAGTCTGCTGAATACGTTCTTCCGATATGGTAAGGTTAATAGCCTCCTACCCTACCTACACATTACAATATTTGATATTCTAGGATATAGTCCCATGAGAAAATGATAGAGAGCTATGTCATCCATTGCCACCGCGCGGCCAGGCAATTCCTTAGTTATAGATGTGGATGTTGACACTTCTACTAACAGTTGTGACAACAATGTTTCAACTCGAAGAACAAATTGGCTTACACTGTCTAATGCCCCTTGTTTACTCTCCTGTAATTCTGTGAGTAAGTGGGCATAGTGTTTGTGGTTACTGAATAGGTTCTTTAGAAAGTCTTTTAACTGGTCCCAATTCGCAAATTCTTTGATTGAGCAGGCTATTTCCGCTTTACCACTCAGTTGGCTAATTATGTATTTAAATAGAATAGGCTTCTGTATCTCACTGGAAAACTCATAGGCGTTACTAAAAATGAATTAAGGGTGTCCCTACTTCCATCAAAGCGTTTAACAAATTTAAACAATGTGTTAAGGTCCATTTCGACTGTTAAGGGTGACGACTTTGTCGCACGAGTAGGTGTAGGTGCAGGAACTGGAGTCGGTGGCTTAGAGCTATACGACATTTGAATATCTAATTGTATTTTTTCTGATTTCGCCATCGTTATAGAATAAAATATTAAAATCAAAACAATGTGTTATACAAACCTGATTTATAACAATGACTAAAGACTCACGGTAAGCACAGTTTTGCATGCCGGCTTCGGGTTTCTCAGGACACGATGTGAAGGTTGCTGTCTACTTCTTATGCTGGATGAGGTAGCTAGCTTCGGGTAGCTGGTTGTAGAGAATTCTGCTTTGAGTGGCGGATTGGTTGGTTAATGGATACCCTGGCGAGAGCCAAGCTGTCGGTAACAGGATGATAAAGATGCACTGGATAATGTCAACGTTGATAGTGTTACTTTCGTTGTAAACTCAATGTTTATCAAAGGTTTTGAATTTTCACAATCACTGAGCCTTCACTACACCTTTCTTTTTTTTTCTTTTTTTAAAGTTCACGGATTTTCACAGTTTTGGTAAAATGTGCGTGGTCTATAGCAGTTTTTCCGCGGCTCTGGGGATTTTCCGATCCCACCCTTGACACCAAATGTTAAATGGCTTTAATGGAAAGCCTTTTTAAAAAATAAATTTTATTACTGCTAGAACAAATAGTAAAATATTATAATTAACTTATCACGGATGGATATAGAAATTATACGCGATCGTCAGATCTGATGTATGGATAGAGACTGAGCTGCCGGGATAAGAGTAATGCTCAGCTTCCGAGAGTGTAATGCTGATGGGCCATAATCAGACGTATTCAGCATTAAAGCCTCCGACCTCTGGACATAATAGTTCGCTTTAACCAAGATTGGGTGTATTGATCTTCATGTTCTGGTCCCGCGAATTTCCGGAAGGACCATACCTACTTGGTTATCGAACGTGGTGTTGTTAAGAGGCTTACCTACCTTCTCAAGAATGGTATCTACATATCACTTATTCACTTTTATATACACTTTTGTAGATGTTTTGATACCTTTTTCACAAAAATATAGCACAGTCACTCCTTCTCAAGTAACTTTCCTTGACGTGGGGAAACGCATTTACGCGCGTTCACCGGCCCCGGGTGGGGTCCAGTGGTATGTGGGACTCACGGCACATGATTTTGCCGAATACCCACAAAAACTACCACGAGTTCCATCAGTGCCACCCTTGGTGAGGTGCCCAGGAACAACAATCATCAGGGCACCTCGACGGCTAGTTAGCCCTCTAAGGGTCTACCTCCATAGATGGGGTTGCCCAGCACTTCATGATTACCTCACGGACTTTGGGACCGTGCAATGGGATGAGGTCCTCATCCTCGCCCCTTGCCCCGTGCGCAAAAGCGCCACCTCCTTTTGCTTTTTGGTCCCGAGGTTACCGAGAGCGATTACTCCTCCTGATCTTTAAGCCCCCTCTTCTTATAAGAGGGGTGCAGAGATCCCCCTCGGTTTAACTGGCTTCACCTGGGATCACCCCAGGCTACTAAACCCAACTGCCACGACAAGGCTTGAGCCATGGTGGGGGTTCATAGTAACGCCCTACCAAACCATCACTGAAGTCGGATAATGCCCACGTTACACTCTCTCGACTAATTAAAAATAATCTCGATTCTGTTCTCTTTATCATCCCACTCCATTTTGATATCGCAAAATATTAAAAATGTACTGGCGCCAAAATGAGAAAATACCATGAACATCGTATAGAAATGTCACATTCCAAATTTATTGAAACAGCAATTATGGCCACTAACTGTAACAATTTTTTCTTTTCAACATGATTGTTAATTATTTTTTCCAGTTTAGGCTGTTGTCTTTATCTTTTTTTTTTCACCTTCTTCTTCTCTCTTTAACATATCTTTTACTGTTTGGATTATGAATATTTTTGTAATTACAAGGTGAGTGAGCGCCCTCTGGAGGCAGTTGTTGTGAACCTTATCGGGTTAGAGTTTGATACACGATGTGTCATAATGCGTCTATGGGCGTCAATATTCGTCAAACGGTTCCGATTGCTCGTTTTCTCCCTATATTTTTTAAAGTTACCGTTCACTATTCGTGTCGAACACCGAAGTTTAATAAATATTGTAATCATCGGGGTCACATTAACTGTTATTTCACGCTAGTCTAGTGAAGACGGTTGTGCCGGCCTGACTCGTTGCAATCTCCAAGACGTAGCCACTTTAGATGTAAAGGACTTCTCCTAGCCACAATCAATATTTTCTTATGGAGTCTTTCACCGACTCCCGACCATGAAATGTGCCACCATGAGCCACATGAAAAACGACGCTACAGCATTTTTTATCGCAAGGAATACATTTACGCACCGTCCTACCTGCCCTGGATGAATCAGTAGGGTACGTCGGGCTCAGTACGAGAAGCGTACTCGGTACTGTCGACCAGAAACCTCTGCCAGAGCCTTGTGGAATCTAGGGTCCCTCATACGCTTTCACTTATAAAAGAATAATAAGTTTCATTTGGGAGTAAACAAGAAAATCGATGAAAGTGATTTCGTCTTTTTCCCAATTATATTCCGATCTATTGATGATATTGATGTGGCCGTGCCAAAGTGATTACATCTTTATTAGTTTATTAATATCATCGGCGTATTACTATTTTTATTTCTGTAATAAATATTTCACTGGAAGAATATTTCACAACCACAATGTCTACAATGTACATAAACACATCTCAAAAAGATGTACTGCACTTCTGCATGATCGGGGAGTACTTACTAATACTTAGCTCACATGAGCTAGATAGGATACTATAGAATACTAGCTACTACTTTAAAATCATAGTTACACGATATAGCTTGTAGCGACTAGAGAATGATTGTCGGTATTCTTCAAGAGGCTCTGGTTGAGAGTATACTTGGTCTCTCAGAATTATTTGGTTGCAATGCAGAGAAGAGTCTACCCATTATAATACTGTGTGAGGACTCTAACTATATAATAAACATTATGTACATTTTATACATAACCGAGAATAAAATGTAACTTCTATTTGTAAGCCACAAAGTAAGAACAAAATCTGATTCAAAGCTTCGTGGTTATAAGAAGCATCTGTATTTGTTTCCTCAGAATAAAATGTTGAAGGCAATGATTTGCAGATATTGTGCTATTGTATGTTTTGTAACTCCAGCGTCAGGAATTGGCATGCAATTCCAAGGAGTCGTTTACATCGAGCCACTCCGGCAATCACTCCAGCATGTGCTACATGCGTCCAGTTGTGAGCTCCGGCTTTCCAGACGAGGTTATATAGGCGCTGTCGTCGGCGAACAACGCGAGCATGATATCCGCCCCACCCTCTCCCGAGGGTTCATTGAGTGTGGGGATGTCGTCGGTATTAGCTGCGTACAGGCAAGGGACAGTCAGCTGCCTTGTGACACTCCGGCACGTAAGGCCTTCACCGAGGAGTGCCTCCGCTCCTCCGCTACCCGGAAACTCCTATCTCCCAAGAACGAGGCCACTAGTCTCACAAGCACCAGCGAGACGCCGGCGTCCACCAAAAAGAGCGCCATTGTACATTAGCCCCGGATGCCAAACCTTGTAGAAGGCCTTCTCCATATCGAGAAAGACCGCGACAAAGTGTCTCCCCTTGTTCATCTCCACAGACAAATGGTGGATCAGTTGGTCGAGAGACAGCCCCGGAAGCCAAACTGTAAACTCCTTATGGGAATGTACAGCTTTAGCCTCCGGAACAGAAGCCTCCCGAACAACTTGGCGATGTGTGACAGACAGCAGCATTATCGGCTGGAAGCTTCTGCGCAGGGTTCGGGGCTTGCGCGATTTCGACAGAGTGACTCTCACCTCTTTCCAGGTCTCCGGAAAATGGGCCGTCCGGAGAATGTCATTTGCTATCTGTATGAGAGCCACGGCTGTACGTCTAGGCATCATCACCAGCGCCTGGAGCTTTGCACCTCGAGAGGTGAAGTGCGACTTTCCGCTGCTCAGAGGGGGCGGCCCCGCTGAGCGGCGGATTTTTTTTACCACATATTTTCAATGAGATCAAATGATAGTATTGAAAATTTAAATTGTCTTTGTACCTTCTGCTAAGTACTAATTGACGCTATAATAACAGTGTCCAAATAAAAACGATTTAAGGGTAATTTTGAATAAATTTATGTTGTTGCTTGATTTTCTAATATTCACATGCATTTTATTAAAAAAATTTGGTGCCATGCTTAACACACTTTTAGAGAGCAATTTAGTACTATAACCATTTAAGTAAACTTTATTATTATCTCTCCTGTTACGTGATACAATATCTGTAAATATTTGAAATAAATTAGATTGAGTATATACAAATATTGAACATTCATATATGCACGGGGGCGGAAGTGACAGAATGTTATGTTTAATAAACATTTCTCTAAAACGCATCTTAAACATGACTCTAATGCAGCGTTTTTGCAATTTAAACACGACTTCGATGTCTGCAGAGTTACCCCAAAATAAAATGTCACAGCGAAGGAGTGACGCAACCATACCCTGATAAGCGACAAGACAAGCATCTATGTTTAAAACTATAGAAAGCTTTGTAATAACAAAGGCATAACTACATTTTTTAAATAGCCCTTCAATATGTAATTTCCAATTTAGTTGTCAATGATTAATCCTATAAATTTTGTCGCTTCCACATTCTCTAATTTACTATTATGATATTGTATATTAATTTTTGAAATACAATGTCGTTGATTAAAGTGCATAATTTTTGTTTCGTCCGAATTAATTCTAGGATTATTAATAGAAGAGGTCCTAAAACTTTGCCCCGTGGCACACCATAAATTAAAGAACGTGCTTAGGATAAAAATACTTCTTCTATACGTGTTTTATCATTTAAACGGCTAATAGCTGTGTAGTGTGTATATAAGATAATACAGAGTATATAAGAAGGAACTATGTGTTCCAATGTAGGAGAGTGGGGGTGAGGAATAACTGAACACAAAGAGTGTCGTTTTAACACTGATTTATTACTTAACAACTTCTACAACTAACAACAACTCATATTATAGTAAGCTCCACTCATCTCTCCTAACTCTAACTTAATGAATGTAAATATTGCTGATGCAGACTTAACCTAATAAATTATGATAAAATAGTGTCATTGGACATCTTGGGACCCAGACAAAGGGTGTGGTCTATAGGTAATCTAATGCTATACGTCTACGGATAATTGTTGTGTACAAATTTTTGGAACGGACAGACGGACAGAACGATACATTTTTCACTCTTGTTCACATATGAGTTCGTATTGGGTACACATGTAGAGGCACTTGGAGAAATGCCTTCTGATGACAGCTGCTGCAGGGTAGATCGATCCAGACTGGCTCCATGGCCTGCAGTATCACCGGGGTAGCCTCAATCAATTCTGGGGCTACATTGAACTGTCTGCCTGTCTTGCGGGCACGACGGACTACATAAATGTACACTACTAGTATGAGCAGTATGACCGTGACGTAGATATAGTGATGTACGTCGTATACCCTGACGGACGAGTAAACCAAATCTGTTTGTTCCTTAATTTTCTTAATTCCTAAACCCACTTGAATCCATGTTTCATTATGTTTATCTGGTATTAAAGTGTCAGATAATGTCGAATTCAAAATATGATTCAAAATAGGGATATATTTGCTTGTGTTCGTAACTTTGCGAGATAACTTGTGTATCCGTAAATTGTAACAGATTTAATCTTCAGTATGCATCCCTGACCGATATCTATGAGTCCATTTTCCTTTAATATACCTATAATTAGGTACCTGGCTGAAGTGAAAAAAAAAAAACTATTTAATTATAGTTTGGCGATGGCAGATAGCGTCAGCTATCGCACTTATATCAATCTTCGCCATCACCAAAAGGGAAAAGAGTGTCCATTCTTCAATACAGAGGACATTAAATCTTACAGTCAAAGATGACAGATATACTTTTTATAACATATTTAAGTTTCAAAACGTTCTTGTTACACCAGGCAGAAATCACAGCAAGAAAATAATCACCTATCATTAGCACGTAACCTGATCCATCGCTCTTCTCACATGTTCTTTTTAATGCATAATGTCTTGTTGTTTGTAGTCATGTTAGAAAATGTATTACTAATTTGTTATTCGTGAATCGGTTTATCAACGGCACATGAAACTTTTCCTGATGTCTTCTTCAGACAAATAAATAAAAACTATAAAGTAAATGCTACGTATGGAGTTATAGTTTCTACAATGTAATTATTCCAGGGAATACTGTATATCTTGTCTAACTCGGAAGATTTCTTCGCAATTGAAGGTATTTTTATCTCTATGACTAAGTATGATCGTCCGACCCTGGAGCTTACTTTCATAACCTTAAATGATTGCTGTATATTTTCGTAATTTATTGATAACATTAAATCACGTCGTAATTGACTGGACATAAGATGCATTTGTTGTTGTTCTAAGGGTATTAAATGAGCGTCCCAGTGACCGTGTGATGAATCTGTTATTGTATCGATCTGCTCTTCTTGAATACGTCTCAGACTGGATATTAAAATCCGCTGACAAGATTGCTGATATAGTGTCCACCTTATGTTCGCGGTCAGACTGTACTCTGTCCAACATAGAAGTAACATTTAGTAGATGTGACTGTACTATACTAAATTGTTTATTCATTATTTCTTCATTTCTGTGTAAAATTTTAGATTGCGCCTGAATAATGCTTGTTTGTTCTTTCAGTGAACCTCGCAGATGATTTGTATTATATGAAATCGTATCGTTATCCTTTTCGTACCGCCTTAAAAATCTGTCATACGGAACTCCGAATAACGAATTAGCAATATACCCTACACCGTTCATTAAGCCTCTCTTCTGTCTCTTATTGTCGTTAAATTGTAACTGTGTTGTGGATTTTAATATGAAAAATGACAGTTCTGTGAGATATTTTTGAATGAGCTGAATTACAATGTACTTTGTGGACTGCTGTAAGAATTGCGGCATTTCAGCCGACTTGGAGAGATGCCAATCGCACACATTATAACGGCATAAAGATTCGCCTATGTTGTAATATATTTAAACGGCTTTTAAGGCTCCGTTTATGAAAATAAAGCGATGAGGAACCAAGTGAAAAGATAAATTAAAAGAAATATGCCATCCAGGATGGATGTGTATATTAGCGGCTTTCAGGGCGGGACTGATAAAGTTGATACTGACGTGAGTTCATTTTATCGTACTATGCATGCCCTAGCGGAACAACAGTTTTCACTTCACTTCATTCATTTGGATAGCATTACAATGCACCAAGTGTACCACTAGATAATTATAATCCTTCGGGTACTTTTAATATATTATGACATCAGAATATCTGTCGTCTCAGTCCGGCCGTGACCATTGTTGTTGTAAAGTTTCTGAAATGTTGCACTAGTATTTATAGTATATATAAGTAATTAAATAAACCGCGGTTAAATCCGCAAAATAATTTCATTGTAAAGAGTAACATTCGCGTAAACTGATTGATTATAATGAGTTGATGTCACACACCTGTATTGTCTAGATAGGTATTACCACGATTCATATAACCTATGGACATATAAAAACTATGTAAAGTACATACCTTATCAAGATAGAACATATTGACGTGTAAATGATAAACCCAAGACGACGTCGGTGCGTCGTTCTCAAGCTCGGACGTAAGACGATTCAGTCATAAAATCTTTTCTGCTCCAACGCTATTTGTATTTCACTCTACAACTGTATCTGAATACTTTTTCACTATTACTTTTGTCATTTCACACAGTTTACACAAGTTTACGTGCTTTCTGAATATTTATTATGACTGTGATTTTTATTCAGCGTCGGATATTCTTTGAGTTTATTTCTTTGAATAATAATCCTATCGCAGGTTAAAGTCAATTACGACCCTTATACATAGCCCGAAAATTTCTTACATGATTCGTTAATAGAATAGTGCAAATCCTAATTTTTTTTTTAAATTTGTTGTTTATAAATTAGTTATCTATTATAGGTACAGTAATAATGATTTACAAAACTTACCATGACCGATTTATCATGAATTATATTATCTATGTGTAGATCGCATATATCGTATGTGGTTCGTGTTGAGGTTGAGAATTATTGAGTCGCTTGCCGTCGTTAAATTAGTAATTGTACCATCTTAAATTGTTTGACACGTCGTTACTTTACTAATTTATAAAACTATTTTAAAACTTTCTTCAAATATACAGTGTACTACACTATACACACATATGTTCAGGGTATACTAAAAATTCAATAAATCAAGTAATCAAGCGCTCATAAAACCAGAGCATCCTTTATAATATTAATGAAATGTATTGATAGATTAATTCTGAAAGTCAATTCATTTATTTCACATCATACATATTCACATAAAATACAATTCTCACAGCTTGGTAATTGTATAAGATTAAGCACAAAATTGTTCGCGTTCAGATGACATAAATAGCAGGGATCATTTGAAACGTATACGAAATGAGACACTCTGTTTACACATAGTATATAAAAATAGCATACCTACATATTATATTAACGTCGTATATACATGTTATGTACAGAAATTATACATTCTGTATGCGTATACATTCGGACGCGACGTAGGGTTGTCGCATAAAGTTTAGCGATAATTTTTCAAGTCTCCACTAACCCAATGAAGTCATTTTCATGTACCAGCGTTAAAAGAATAACAAGTATTGTACATTATGATTTGGGTTACGTTACAAAGGTTTATTACATCATAAGAACTGGTTTCCTTGTCGATATGTTCTGTTCCCAATTCGTTTCTAGTGTTTTTACAACTCACTGATAATAAGAGTATCTTTGAATAAACTCGTGACAATGTAGCGTATTTACTATAAATTACCATATAAATAACATATTTTCACACAGTTTTTATTATTCTTTATGAAAATTCAAGCGAACTTCACATAAATTTATCTTTTTTAAACGAAAAAAGCTGTGTTGTACGTTTCAAAAATAGAGGCTACTTAGTGTCGTACTAAATATTTTTCTAGAATTAGGAGTAACATTTCTTTGGCCTTCGTTTTCACTTACTTGTTTTACATGTAATGTCATCATTGAATATATTTTTATTCTCTAACTAGTGAAGGCCTCGACTTCGCCCGTGAATAAATTATATACTTAAATCTTTCTCAGGATCGCTCATGAAATCATTGGTGAAAAACAGTTGAGTAGATATTGTGAAAACCGATCACAAACAGACAGACAACTTTTGGGGGATTTTACTTTATATTCTGGATAGATAGATGCTTCACGCCTGTCACTACTGGATATTGATGCTTTCTGCTACTGAATTAATAGTAATTTTCATCATCGGATCAGCATTTCCAAACATTATCCTATTGGAAAAATCAAAGTTTTGTAACTTTACTCTAAGAGTAGCATTCATTAAGTTGAAAAATAAGTTTTTTTATTTCTCCATTTTGTCTTCACTAGGAATCTGGTAAGGTTCATAGGTATATGCACTTAGACAAATTATACTTAATCCATTCGACTAAACCTTAAATCCTAACTTGATTTCGGTCGAGCAAATTATGCTGAAAATAAAAAAAATCACATTTAAGGAACCTGAAATAATATATGACTAAACTGCGACTTAATCCGTTTTAATAATTATGAATAATGATATTTCGCTTAAGGTTAAGAAAACATTATTTTAGATAAATGCTGAGCCAACGTTAATTAGCAAGTAATAGGCGAAGTATCCGGCTTTCAACAGTTGGGCCTCCCGAATACCACCGATTGTGCGGAGCCGACTCAAAATTGTGCGTATTTCAGACATCTTTAATTCACCTCCACAATATTATTAAGACAAAGTTTAATCTTTGCACCATTTCCATTGGTATTCTAACAAGAGCCTCCCGGCCTCTATTTAAAGTACAATTTTTAATATCATGTTATGGGGTGTCCAACAGGGTGTATCGGGTGAAAGAGAGTAACGCCATATGTAGATATTAATGGGCCAAATGGCTCTCGACTGCTCGTTTATCCTCCTATGCTTTATTAAATAACTAAGCGCTTTCCCATCCTGGTGCCCAACCGTATGTTGCTCAATTTGTTTGACTGTTAAAAAAATTGTTAAGTACTACGTTTTTATAGTGAAAGGGGCAAACTCAAATTTGGAGCCTTCTCATCTCTACCGACGTCTATAGAAATCAGCAAAATTGTCGTGGTTTGCCCTCCCTACCTTTCCTCTTCCAATGGACTCTGAAAAATCACGTACTACACGAACTGTGACGGCATACCGGTCACTTTAAAACGGTATGTGAGCGAGTGGAAGTTTCCTGGTCGTGTAAGTCCAATGCGACCGATATTGAGCATGGCACTACCTCTTACTAAAGTTCACTTAGTGAAATATGTACAAGTAATATAAAGACGTACTACCACATATTAATACTATTAGAAAACATCCAGAAAGACTAAGTCATCAAAGCTTCCAGAAAAAGCTGCGTCATGAATCTACAGTTAAGTTAACACAACTTTCGATTTTAGAAGAGTACAAGTTATGATGTAAGAAGTCTTAGTATTTATAAAGCCTAACTCGCACTGGAAGAAACTTACGCCTAATACAGCGGCTACAGGTTATTGCATTATTTAATAATTTTAAAAGCTGCTTCATTATGATTAAGTCATTTAAGTTATATAAATATAAATTTTAACAGAATACTGATGGGGGTAGCTGATTCCTTAAAGAAGTAGTGCGTGGGAAAAAAATCTGCTCAGAACACACGGTAGAGGACTTCAGAACATGTGAAATTTTGAATTTTGGCACGAAGTCCTGTAATGAAATTGAGCTGTAGGTATTAGTCCGAACAATTCCTCGGGAAACTACCCGTGAAAAATGCGGTAGAATATGCACAGTGAACACATCTCTATGCAAGGCAAGAGTATCAATCAGGTTGGAAAGACCTTAGATCGAAGATCCACATTGGAGCCGCTCTAAACTGAATACGGTTAAATGAAATGAGCAGATGTTTCGCGGTTCCAGCCCCAAGGTTGGAGCATTTCACCACGTGTGGTAAGTTCTGCGCCTTTTAAAGTTGCAGGTGATGAGCCAGAGTGAATCAGTGTATTTAAATTCTTGAATTCACACACTTTCTTGAAGAAATTGGTGGATGGGTTTTTTCTTTTCGTATTAATATGCCGATGACTTTTTATTTTGCTTACAGCGTCCAATTATTATGCTATAATTTAAATATTACCTTTAAAATAACGTTTAAAATTTACCATATATCAGCTAGCAACTAAAGCTGATACTAGTAAAACTAGTGCTACTTCATAACTCCTTTATTTGCTGACAACCAACTTGTATAACATTTCAGAACGCTTCACATGTTATCTCACATTCTACTTTATGGCACTCGTGTTTACTTTGCTAAAATGTATAAAACTTTTTTTACCTTTGTTCCTTTTATTGCATACGTCTAGTTGGAGGTAGTGCCATGCAGTATTGCCACAGAATAGAGCCGTCACGACCAGGCAAACGCCAAGTGATTTAGATGTGGTCCGGTTTCGTACACCTTAAAAGTTTCCGGTGGGCCTTTGGAGTGAATCAAGGCGTGAAACTAGTCAACTTAAGAATTATGTAGATTAAAGTCGACGGTTGCCATCATTTATAACTCCAGTGGCTCGTTTGCCCTCTGCAACAAATACAATATAGGGTATATACATGATTGTTACTTAATTCACACCAGTTTCGATTATCTTATTTTTCTTTTATTCCTTTCATCATTTCACACCCACGTCTTATTTCACAAACTCCATTACTGTTTGGAATATCAATATTTTTGTCATTATAAGGTGAGTGAGCGCCCTCTAGAGGCAGAGGTACGGTGCTTCTCTGTGTTGTGAACCTTATCACGTTTGAGATAATTATGATCCGCTCATATAACACTGCCCTAAAGTGAGAGCTAGTTTATCGCGTTTCGTGCGGTCTGTAGCACATTGGAGGGGAGGAAGAAAATGAACGCATGTGCATGACAATAACGCGTCTATGGGCATCGATATTCGTCAAAAGCCTCCGATTGCTCGTTTCATAAGTTTCATTTGGGATATAAGACCGAGAGGACTTCGACTGTATAATAAACAACAGGTACATTTTATATAAGACTGAGAGGACTTCGACTGTATAATAAACAACAGGTACATTTTATATAAGACTGAGAGGACTTCGACTGTATAATAAAAAACAGGTACATTTTATATAAGACTGAGAGGACTTCGACTGTATAATAAACAACAGGTACATTTTACACATAATCGAGAAGAAAAGAAACAAGAACAAAATCTGAATCAAAGCTTCGTGGTTTTATAACTGTAAAGCTTTGATTCAGATTACGATCCATCACTGGTTCCCTTCTGGCTGCTTCTTATGAAGCATCTGAATTTGTTTGCTCAGAATAAAATGTTGATGGCAATGATTTGCAGATATTGTGCCATTGAATGTTTCGTAACTCCAGCGTAAGGAATTGGCATTAAAAGTACGCGGCGTTTTATATTTATGCTTTACAAGATTTTTACGAACTTCTGATTTTATACATAATTAAATACTCTCAACATCATCGTCATCATCATAAGTTGATCCTCGAGGTAGAATAAACCTTCATCAAACCTCTGTTGGAGATGCCTCTTTCAAGAAGTGAGCTATCTCCGTCCAATTGCATTTAGCCTGGATTTTTGTGGACTAAATTGTAAGCTGTTGTGTGAGTGCGTGGGATAACATGGATTGTGGGGTTAGGTATATCTATATGATAACAATAGAGCGGATGGTTTTGGGCGTCGATGGTTATTGGAAGGCACCCACTGCTCTTTTGCCAACCTATACTATATGTATTGACGATTGACAGTGCCTTATATACAGGCTGTCGTCCATTTGAGGTCACGTCCGGAAGCTTCGTCATATTCTCACGTCACCTATATCGCAGAGCTTGCAGACGGAAGTCTTCAATCAATCTCCGTGATGACTTACGCGGCCGAAATATGGCCTCTTAATTTAGGGCTGGTCCGCCAGTTTGCGGTAGCGCGAAGGCCTGTTGAACGTGCTATGCGTGTTTCTCTGTCCGACAGAAATTGTCTGAAGGTGTAGTTGCAACCGCGGCCTACTGGCCTGCAGGTGTGGTGGGTAGTGTAGTGCGATGATGTCCAAGTGTGATTACTCGCAGGGATAAGCGTCCATCAACTTTACCAGGATTCCCGGGTGCCATACCCGATCGAAGGCCTTCTCCATGTCGAGAAGGACTCCGAATGATATCTCCACTTGTTCATCCATGGTCAAGAGCAGGAGCACCCGCGCCAGCCGCAGTGTGGTCGAGAGACCGCTCCGGATACCGAACTGCTCGTCCCTTATTGGGACGTACAGCTTCAGTCATCGTACACCTAGCCCCCGTCACCTAGTGCGCAATGGAAATCGGTCAGATCGAAAGAGTTTAGGGAGGCCTATATGCCGCGAAGACTCTCAACTCTTCTCCTGACACTTGCACAACTCCGGTTGTGTTCATGCCGGAGAAGGGGCTGAGATCCAAGTCGACGTGGACGATGTCCTGCTGAACGAGCACTGCCGTACATACAGAGGTGTATGCCCCGCCGCTCGGCGACACCACGTCCCTGCCATACACGGCATAGTTCGCCATCTTAAAGGTTCTGTCCAGACCCCAGCGATATCACTTCCAACAGTATGACGTGGATGTCATACTCCTGGGCTAGCTGTCTGAGGTCCCGGATTTTTCCCCGGATGCCGCCGGGATTACAGTAGATGATTTGCAATTGCCTACGATCCATCACTAGTTCCCTTCTGGCTAGGTGTGTATGGTGTTGAAGTTATTTGTGATGTGACTGTGTGCGGCCAAATCCTGGGCCTAATCCTGGGCCAAATTCCTGAGCCTCTCTGATCACTTGCCTGACGATCTCAGCGATTATCTCCCTGGGCTCGCCAGTGCTGAACCAGGAGCGACTTTCCGGCAGAGCTATGTCTGTAGGCTCTACGGGACCCCGGGGTGTCTGCTTGGTGGTGGGTAATGAGGGTGTGGTGAGTGATGTTGCCCTGGGTGCAGGTGTAGGCTTTAGAGTGTCTAGCTATAGTGCGCCTGCTCCCTCGACGACCTAGTGGGTTGTAGCCTCCACGCTCGAGGAGAGGGGTGGAAGAGAGTCGACGGAGCGGCCTCTGGAGTTTCAGCTTGCTCATGCGGACGTTTCGATTGCCTCTTTCGAAGCCTGTTCCGCTTTCTCTTCTTGGGGGCGGGGGGAGCACGAGGTCTGGCTTCAGAGAGGTTCGCCGATGCCGACAGCGTCGGGCCTGTTCGATACTAGACTCCACCGTCAACGACTCCACAGGTGGGGCCCTGGGGGGATCTGGCTTCCCATCATTCTCTTTTGGGGCTTGGTCCTGCTTAACCCAGGGCTTAGTCGGTATCAGTGAACTGAGTTTAAAGCCCCTGAGTCTTTCCTCCCTGAGACAGTACCTGCACGTATGGTCGTTAGCGGTGTGTGGCCCGCTCCATTTTGCATACATCAGTGTAGCCCCTTGGGCAGGTGGCAGTCGCCGACCGCGTGGTTCTGGTGGTGGCAGTTCGTGGAGGAGTGACCGAAGTCCTTGCCGCGATGGCACTGTGACGGCCCTTCGCGCCTCTTCCACCCCTCCACCACTATCCCCGGCATGCAGAACAGCTCCTTGAACTCATAGAGGCGTCGGAGCACTCCGATGTCCATGCGCTCGAATTGGGCATAGAACAGTCAGCCGGCTTTACCCCCCCCCCCCCTGCTAGGATGTGGCACACGGAGCGCACAAGGAAGCCCAGGACTATGTATTCCGAGGCGATTCTGTCCACGCTCGTCCCCACAGGCGGGTCTCTAATACCCATCTTGATGGGGAGGTCTGCCGGTGGGGTGTAGCAGTGCGCGTGCCCCAACTGGTCCTTTAGAGCGCGGAAGTCCGGAAGGTTCTGCACCACGATTAGCGGGTACTCCGTCGCTCTGCGCGATGGGTTTGTGGAGTTGGAGGCTGATGATGACGATGTTGTTGGGGGGCGAGAGTTAACCGTGCCTGCGTGTGCGCTGGCACCCGGCGCAGCTGCACCAGCTTCGGGCTTACCAGAGCCGCCACGAAGCTGCGATACCTGGTCGGGCCTCTCTTGAGTTCCTCCTGGAACTCTTCAATCTCCTCTGGCGAAGGAAATAACGGGCATCAGACTACAACTCGGTCTGGGTTTTGCGAGTTACGTGGCATTCCTTGAGGGGCTGGTCTTCCGTCGGACCCGCTGTCCACTCGCCGTACCTTTCTTCACAAAGTTTGGGCAGTAAGTCGCGCAGTGCAGCTTCGGACCTGTTGACGTCGGGTCTTCTTGCATGCTCACAACAATATATATATATGATAACAATATATAATATGTACGCTTACGCTACGCTAACTATTCCGGACCGCGTTATGAACAAGGACGTGAGGGCTGGGGCGCAAGCGGGACGGCACTATCGATCTGTCACTTTTCGGCAAGAGAGAGACAGTCTGCGATACCGAGTGCGAAGGCAAATGAGCAAAATGAGCCGTCGGAGATTACTATCCCTTCGGTATAGGGGTCCGCATTCCTGCGGACGTTACTCGAACTACTACTACTCCTGGTCGTCTTCGCTGATGATCTGCGAGCGCTACGGGCACCGGGGCGAACCTCATAACCCGGGTAGGATCGCGAGAGAACAACTATCCCTTCGGTAACGGGGCCGCAGTCTCTATTCGTGGCTCCTAAGCCTGGGCTTAGCCAGGCAGAGCCCCTAGGCTCAGGAGGGTATGTGGACCTGTTTAGGGCCTGTGTGTTGTATGGTGTGTTGTGAATGTTGGTGAGTAGTGATTTGGGTGTGTTATGCATGTACATGTGTGATCCTCGTACGGATCACCGGACACGCAGTCCCTAGTCCGCTTTGAGGATCACAGGGGGGGGGGGAGTTCACGCGGATACGGTCTCCCGCCAGGTGGTCGCGAGTGCAGCGGGGCCAGGTCGCGTAGATGAGCACGGGGTCCATTATCTGCCCTATTGAACATAGCGCTCGACAATCGAACAACAAACTCCTACAGCGACTCAATCTGCAAGTCCGTTACCCGAAACAAATCGCGGCAATACTGTAAAAGGAACAACTATACTGTACCGCTTTTCGTTCGCGAGACGTTCGTTTCGTGCGCAAGATGTACCTCCCTGCTCGCGATAACCCAATTCGGCTGCATTGTATTCTGCATTGATCTATCATTAAAATGATTATTACTTATTTCTATAAATATTTCGTTTATTTAGACGCCACGTAGTGATCTCTTATTATTCCTATTATCCGTAACGAGCGAATCTCCCTTGGAATGCCAAGTTTTGAAAGATAAACTGAATTGCCAATGCTCTCGTGACCGGTGATGCATAAGCTGGAATTTAAGGCCTATTAATAGAACGAAACCAAAATGTTCCCTCACAGAATGTACACGTAGTGCTACATATAGTCAAAGTTATAGGTAAATAACAAAGGCTGCTAACATCAACGAAACATCAGACAATCCATGACTACGACCTCTCTGTCAGGGGTGTACAACCACCCCACCATGGTTAGTGTCCCCACCAAGCCTTATCGTGGCGATGGGGCTTAATAGCCCGGGGTGAACCAAATTGAACCGGGTGGGATCTATGCACCCCTCTTATAAGATTATACATAACATAATATTTTTTACATAACACGAGTTCGAAATCTGGGAAGCGGGCGATGATTCTGTGATAATCGGTCTCGTCTAATGACCACCGTAAGTTTAATGTGTTAATTTTATTAATTTATTTATTTTGTTTTTATTGTGTTTTATCTTAGAAGATTAGCTACCGACGTAAACATTCTTAATCATAACCATAATCTTACTCCTAATGTACACGTGCCGTTCTTAGTAATACTTCCGGTACTAGTCGGTCAGAATTTTTCGTTTTCCGTGGATATATGCTACGTGCCTCTTCAAAATGAGTGTATTGCGTTTTAACAAGATTTACTAACTCATATATGTACATACATCCCAATTTTTTGAATACTTATGTATATACTTACATTATTCATGTGCTGGTTCACCACAGATTGCTCTAGTACGTTTATTTTGTGCCAGGAAAGTTTTTCGATATTAACCGAGTTACGCCACAACAGTAGTCCGTATCTATGTACAGACGCTACATAACCATAGTAGGCATGAGGAACAGTTGGTAGCAAAGTTATTTGTCTCAGTCCGTATATGACATATACATAACTATTGACTTTGCCACTAACATAATCGGCATGAACCTTCCAGTTTAGGTTTTCATCGATATATATATACCTAAGAATTTTGTCTGACTAACCTTTTGTATTATATCTATTCCATGTGCTATATTTAAGTTTAATATACAATATTTATAATAACAAAGTTTTTGAATTGTGTTTAGTATGTTTTACTGAAATTTACATTTAAATTGTTATTATTTAACCAATCAATTAAATTTGTTATCAAATTATTTAATTCCATGTCAGTATTATTACTATTATTCTTAATTATTACGGAAATATCATCTGCAAAGAGCGTGTAAATGTCATTAGAAATGTCAGGAAGATCATTAATGTAGAGCAGAGATAGGAGTGAGCCGAGCACACTACCTTGTGGAACGCCACAGCCGTTGACTGCACGTTCTTACGGTTACTCTAACGGGCGCCCTCCGGACTCAACTTGTAGTATAGGAAAATTTCAAGAGACGTATCTAAAATTTTGCGAGTAAGTGAGGCTTCCAAGAATCGATTTAGGTTTTTCACATGCGAGTGTTTCTGATCAATGTTAAAGATAATTTATTAATGGTTATCATTGTGGATCATTTTTACTATCTAAGTTAGCATTGAGCGGCTGTAAAGTTACCGTTACATAATAAAAAAACCAACATATACATCCCATAATATCATAATTTAAAAATGACCTGAAATTCTATTTTCCTATCATTATATGTGGTGTCCAACCGGAGGTATAGGGTGAAAGAGAGCAACGCCATGTGTAGATATAAATGTGCAGCGGTCGTCACCAAATGGCACTTGACTTCTCGTCTATCTTCCTATACTACCTATAATATAAAATTTGAAAACGATACTCTATTAAACTAGTAAGCGCTTAGCCATCCTGATGCCGATCGTATGTTGCTTAATTTACTCGATTGATAACAAATTGTTTACAACTCTGCTTTTATAGTAAAAGAGGACAAACGAGGATTTTTTCATTTATTTTTTCTCTACGGACGTCTATACACACCAGCAAAATTATCCTGGATTGCCCTCCCTACGTATGCTCTTCCAATAGACACCGGAAACACACACCGCACGAAACGCGACGGCGCACTAGTCACTTTATGACGGTATGTGAGAGAGTGGCATTTTCTTGGTCGTCCCTGTCCAATGCGACCGATATAGAACATGGCACTACCTCTTACTAAAGTTCACTTAGTAAAATATGTAATAGTAAACGTAAAGACGTACGTCATAAGACGTACTATCACATATTAACACTATTAGAAATTACCCACAAAGACCTAGTGCTCAAAGCTTCCGGCTAAAAGCTGTGTCATGAATTTACTGTAAAGTTAACACAACATTCGATATCAGCTTTCAAGAGCTAAGACAGAATTTTCTTTGCACTTCACCTGAATCTTGACCTTAGTATTATAATATGCAAATGTGAGTACAAGTTATGATGTAATATGTCTTAATATTTATAAAGTTCAATTGGCACTGGAGAGAGCTTACGCCCTATACAGCAGCTACAAGCTATTGCATTGTTTATTAATGTTAAAAGCCGTTTCATTATCATTAAGTTATATAAATCTAAATTTTAACAAGTCGTCAGGATGTGTACTTGATATTAATTTATTATTAATATAATGGAACAAGAGATTGCGATGTAGCTTCTCAGATACCTCGGGCCAGAGCTGTTTAGCGAGTTACCAGACAGCTTGCTAAATTTGTCGTTGATCCATGATATTATACTTTAAAATCTCCAGCTCCAGTCCGAAGGTGAGAGAAGTTCGGAGCTGTGCTTTGTAAGGTTACAGCCGATGAGCTGGTGTGAAATACTGGTTCGCCCTAAAAAGCACGCCTAGCTTTTACGCCTTACTTCCAAGTGACTGCAGAACTGAATGTTACACATGATTTCTACGCCAAGTATTCCAATGCTAGCTGAAGCTAGTAGGGGAAGTGTTTCGGAACCGAGGAGAAACGGTAAAGGGTACTTTTTTAGCGGTAAATGTGCACAAGCTTGTAAGGTACAAGCTTGTGCACCCTGAGGTTAAATTGGGCTAGATCTTCTCGGAAAGAATAGCTTTGTGTCAAACCCGATCAAAGGCCTTTGCTGTTACCAGACTAAACGCCAGCGCCTTCCCTTTTGTCTCAACTGCCTCCGCCCATCCGAGCGTCATGTAAGTGAGGAAGCAACCAGCCGATCGACCGTGACGGAAACCGCACCGATAGTCACTAAGTAGCTGGTGTTCCTCTACGAACCGCAGGATCCGGTCATTGATTATTGTTTAATTAATTTTGAAAATAAAGGGGCTATTGCTATAGTACGGTAGCTGAACGGGTCCGCGCGGTCGGCTTTTTTGGGTCGGGTGCACTAGGGCAGTTTTTCAATTCCTTGGTGTGATGCCAATTTGAGTACCGGAAGAGGAGCACATTTTTCAGTACAATTGATGCGACTTCACCGCGCTCACTTAACCTACGGATGTCCAAAAGCCGCTCGCCAACTTTGCCTATTTGCGACTTTGCTTTGACGATAATACTCTTAAGGGACTGGAAGAAAAATTATGTACCTTTTCTAATTCGCTGGTATATATCTTGAGTAATTGCCGCTATTACCCCGGCCCGAAAGAACTCCTGAATATGGCGTTGTGCCCACCCACTGGAGCGCCCAAACCACGGCTGGGAAATGCCGCCTACTGGTACAGCAGAGAACGGAACAAAAAGTTCTATTACCTGAAGCACCACACCAGCGACGGGGTCTGCAATGGCATCACGACACCAGACGCGACGGCAGCTTGCAATATGAGGCATCTAATAGAATAGGTCTCTACCTAGGTGAGATGATGATAGGTCAACACAAGGTTCAACAGGGAAAAGATGTATGACTACCGTATCTCTCACGATTCATTCGAAACGCGGCGACAATTCACATTGCTGTCACTTCACGTCAAGAAGTTCAAGTGAGAGAGAAGTACCACGTCGGCCATACCGGGCCATTTTAATTGCATATTACATAAAAATATGTAGCGTGGCGCTACCTCTGCTAGTAACTGATAAATTCGTATAGGCATTCACATTCATCAAAACAAAAAATAATAATTATGCTGATATTTATGGGCGTCTGTAGTCCAAACAGGCTGCGGCTTTTCGTTTGTCCACATTTAATATATAATTAAATATTAATACAGACGGCTTGTTATTTATCGTATATATTATAGAATCAGAAGTACAAAGAAAAGCTTCATAATACCAAATCAATCAACAGATGAAAGTGATTTATTGCTGTGAGATCAGCGACCGACCTGGAAGTGTTACATTTGCAGCCAAATGTCTTATCTCCAGGGAAATTTTGTGCAGAAACATAAAAATATTGCTTCTTGTTCAAAACGAATGTCATTGTGCCAGAGAACAGAAATCATTTTTTTTGGGATGCATATTTTATGTAAATAAAACCCTAGCAAAGTCTTGATAAAGTCATATATATATATATGTTGTGTGCCTAAGTATACTCCAAGCCCAGGGTGACGTAAAGGTCGTCAAAGAGCAATAGTGTCTTTGGATCTAGGAGCGACCTAGTTGTCCCGCCTGCTTAATAGTGACAGTGAAGTAGACGGGAGCACCGGACAGCGGTCGCGCCGAGTAATGGCGGTACTATCATTCGGAACCGTGACAGGCAGCAGTGGCGCCGGTCCGAAAGCTAAACGGCGATTGCCAATCCGCCTGCTCAGCGTGGCAATTACGAACACTTACCTGTAATGGACGACAACAGCAGAATTCGGCCCCTATACTTCCATTTGTCCTGGCCACGGTAGCGGCTACTTCAACGGTGGAACAAGGGGTCCTAAGAATCTCCGGGCTACGGATCGCTACCACTGAATTGACCTAGCTACGTATAACGGACGAACGCTTCGAAGTGGATAACCACTTAGTTGAGCTGGAGGTGGAACTGGGAAAAATCCGGTAGCACGTTCTGGATTTATGTGGCGTCCGAAGACAAGATGAATACACCATAACTCTGCCGTCGGGTCATCTATTCCACTTCAGGGAAAGCGACACTCCATCACAAGGCGGCGTGGGATTCCTTATGAATAAGTCCCGCGTAGGCAACATCATCGGAATTTCTCGGGCGTCGGGTAGGGTGACGTATCGCGTACTTAAACTCGCTAAGAGGTAGCTTCAAAGTGATACATGTATACGTACCAACCTCGACACATTCGGATGACGACGTGGAGGTATCTTAGGAGGATGTCTCAAAGGCCTTACATAATTCCTGTAAGGCCCACTTTAATGTTGTTAGGGGGGATTTTTTGCCAAAGTGGAAGTACGAAATGGTGTCGAATCGATTATGGGACCACATGGAGTCGGAAGTCGAAATCGCAGCGGGCAAATACTGGCAAACTTGCTCGAGAAAGAAGAATTTAAGAAGATGCCCCCAGAGGTAATGGACATGGCAGAGCCTTGATACTGTGACAAGAAACGAGATTGAATTTATTATGACAGACCGAATACATGTTAGGGATGTCTCCGTGATCAACAGGTTTAAAACCACATTTTTTTTTGCTTAGAGCAAATCCGCAACTAATACGACGGGACCGTCGCTGCTCAAATACGCAACGGGTTACCGAAGCGACTGAGCAGAATAGAGGGTCTAAGATTTTAGTGGAGAAGCTTGGAAGAAGTCATCAGACACAGGTTAGGGCTGATTCTGGGGTTACCGTTTCTTCTAAGCCTGAGATCATATCTGATATCAAAGCTTTCTGTAGCAAGTTATATACATCGCACGCTCCTATTCGGGATGATGATGGGATGGTATCGGGATACCCTCCGGTAATCTACGGAGCGCCGCCCGTAATAAGTGCGGCTCCTCCTCCTGCTCTTTTGTCTCGTCATATTATAAGGAGGGTACAAAGAGCAGCCCCCTCCTCGGTTCAATTGGCTTCATCCAAGGTGTCTCGTTTCATCTCTGGCTATTGAGCCCCACCGCCACGACAAGGCAAACCATTGTGGAGATACTTACCCCGGCCTACCAGCCCAATTTAGCTGCAATTTCAAAAAATAGCAGTAACCGTCCACTATTTTGTTGCAAAAAATATAGCCAACCGAATAATTTAATATCGTCTGATATGTTGGCAACAGTCATATTCACGGATTACATATTGAAAACACTTACTGGAATGCGAGTCCTAGTTAAAAACCTCACCTAGAACCCCAAATACTCCATCCTTACATTAGTAAGGATGGAGTATTTGGGGTTCATAATCATAATAATAATTAATATTATTATGATTGTGAACGTTCATAATCCTCATAAGGAGTGCGTAGAATGCCCCTCACTCGAGTAATTCGATCAACAAAATTCCATTAGGAGACAGGTGCTTTTTGTATATCTAATGACATCGTGAGGGACGCGGCGTGTGATTTTGAATGTTTTTTTCTATAGTAAAAGTTAATTTACTTAAGTGGCACACTTTTAATCGTAGCTTTAACTGACGCAATAGCGTCTTGTAAATCAATTTGATTGAAAGCAATTACAAAGTACCACATCATTGTAACGTTTCATATGGGCGAAGCCTGTAAGCATGACAGCGTAACGATTCATCTCCTTCACTCCAATGGGCGTTGCGTTCCCAGATCATTTAGAGAACTGCTATGACGGAACATTATATGATCTAGAAAACGACTTACATATAACATGTGTTTTATAGTTAAGAAAGCACCCCATTACATCTACCAGAGGAGGGACAAAAACGGGTTCATTCATAGGAAAGGAAAGCGAGGAATATGTGCCATTTGACTTAGGATTAAGTCGGTTTACAGACAATATAAATTATCTGTAATCCGAGTTACTTCTAATTTTACTGGTGGGTTCGTAGATAACACGTGGCTGGATGTTATAAAATTAAGCCATGTAAAGTAAAGGATAGCGCGATGTACTATTAACACTCGGATGGATTGATATTGTGACCAAGGGGCAGCGGTCCATTACGTTCCATGTTTTTATAACATAAATGTAATATAAACATCATAACATTTTGTTCTTCGTTTGCGTGTAACAAAGAAGCTAGTAAGCGCAACGCAGAAAGGTCCCAGCACCATCTACTAGCACAAATATTTTACCAAAATTCTGTAGGGTTATAAAACAAAAAAGTGGCACACGGATTAGGACTTTTTCGCTCGATGTGTTCTAGTTTTACCGGAATTCCGTTTATTCGACTTATATATAATAAGACTTAAATTATAATAATAATTCCCTTTAATTAACTTGAAAATACAAAACTTGTACTTAGAACAATGTGGGCACAACGAAGTCTAAACTCGATCTGCTTCAGAATTTGTATATTTTATTAAACTGTAACATTATGCATCATAGCAACAATACACCTTCTGTAAGCGACGATGGCTACTCAGCGACATTATTGTTATGGTAAACTTGCTAGGCTGTTTTATAACAACGCCTCGATAAGATGATCAATGTAAAACTTAAGCGTGTAAAAGTATAAGATAGACTTCGTTATGGCACTACAGTCGACTAAAGTTATTTAAGAGTATATGGACTTTATAATATTAATTATGATTAACATTAAAATTTGGCGATATATAAAGGAAAGTACAAAGAACATTGACATCATCTCAATTAATATAATGAACATTAAACGATAGTATTATTATAATTAATTAATAAAAGTAAATATGAAAATAAAGATATTATATATTTGTTTCTTATGATAATTAACATGATTTCACAGTATTTATTTTTGAAGGACTTGGTAAGGTTTTTATAGAATGGACTTCTTCTTCGGAAGAATCTGAGATCTATTTTTAGTTTGAGACCTTATGTTTTCAATGTTTAGGGTTACTATAATTTTTATTATAGATAGCAACATAACAATAATCACTTCTACTACGTAGATATTTTTTACTTTTGTAAAATATATATAATAAAATGAACACTGAAATAAGAATATTTTGACAGATGAGATGTTTCGGGTAAGTCGTTAATTTGTTTCTCAAAGTCGGAAAGGTGCGCGCTGGCTTTGACTAAAAAAGGCCCAAATTGTTAAATTCGTTTCATTATACTTGATGATTAGCCTTTTATTATTCTTAAAACTAGAACAACAATCGTCTTGGCTCAACACGGAATTTGACATAGAGTGACTAAAATAAGATGAAAAGTAATCACCAGGTGTAAACGTAAAGTTTTATGATAAGCTTTACAATTTTTAGGTAAATGTAAAATTCCTGAATCAAATAAAATTTCATCGGTACTTGAAACACGGTTTAACAAATAAGATGATATTTCATAGGTTCTGATTGAACATAAATCCATCGATTATTACTCACTTTCTGAAACAAGTCTAAGGACCCATGAAATATTCTTGTATCGGAAGATTGTGTTAGCGCGGTAATGGCTTCGGTTAATAACACTGTTTCACAAGTAGGATTGGCGACATAACAGCTTCTAATCATTTTACACTCACTGGCACTCGCAAGCTGCAAGTAGAATAAATAGACAGGTGTTATTGCCAAATATTGTTTATAGGGTGCGATGATAACATGAGTGTGTGGTGTAGTTTTTTCAAAGGTAACAGGGAATGCAATGTCCTGAAAGACATAACAGATTTGGAATATAACGATCGGTATCTTAAGTATTACAATTAGTTTATTATCATGATAGTAACATATTATCTCGCACGCGTTAATTATGTCTTTAATGTTATGTAGCGATAAAGTGACCGGGAGCTCGGTGTGTTTAGTGTATTTAGTGTGTTCATATGTAACTCGAGCTCTTTGTACAATTGCATTGGTCCGACTACAATCCGATGTAAAATATTCATTCTACAAAGTAATATAGCATTATTAACGCCATCTATGTCGAAAGATAAATATAGAATTATGTTTTCAAGTAAACATAACAGTATAGAAAATTGACTTTTTATATCAAGTTTATCATTAGTTTCTATAAGTTTTCCAAAAGATGTTTCAATAACGATCGCTCAACCTTTCAAACGTCAAAAGAACGTTCCAAGCGATATTATGATACACATTCCAGTCCAATAACATATAACGCAGGTGATATGGTGTATGTGAGATACAAAATAAAGCCTCATCCCCAGTGTGGAAAGGTTCTTACAAAATAAATAAGTTAAATGGAAACCATTCCGTTACCATACACATAGATAGAAAACATATTCGCCATCATTATGATGAAATTTAACCTTCGTTTTAGTCCATCAATTTTCTTTATAACTTGTCCATAGTTTCGCAACGTCCACGTAAGGCGGGGAATTTGTCACACAGATCGTTGGGAGTCCCGGTCTATGTTACAAACAACTTTTTAGACTTGAAGTTTAGTAGTGATAGTTGGAATGTTGTAACCTATTTAGATTGAAGTCACATCCAACTACATTTAGACACAATCAAGTATTTGTTTCAAAAAACTATAAAATATTGTGACGCCATAAAGTCACCACAAATTGAATCCGAATGTCTAAATTCACTAAGTTCACAACACAATAATAATGTTAAAAAGTTTTCGTTAATTTATTACTTAGTACAGGCCGATATAAACAGACGCTATAAACGCGAGCTATTTGACTCGGGTGGCTCTTAAATAAAAAAATTCTTCGGTACCTTAGATATAAATGACGCTAATAAGTTAACTGATGCTATAAATCAAGTACAGTCAGACGTAAATCAGTTGACAAGACTTATGCGTGATAATATACATGTTATTAAGTCCATCTACGTTCAGCAATACTATCTCTTAGCCCTAAGGTAAAAGAAAACGAGACGTGAGTCGATTGAATCAAAATTTATTTAGTATTGAAACATCTTTTGGAAATTTATAGAAGCAAATGATAAAATTGAAATAAAAGGTCAGTTTTCTATACTATTAAGTTTACTTGAAAACATAATTCTATATTTATCTTTCGACATAGATGGCGTTAATAATGCTATATTATTTTGTAGAATGAATATTTTACGTCGGATTGTAGTCGGACCAATGCAATTGTACAAAGAGCTCGAGTTACTTATAAACATGATACCTAAACACACCGAGCTCCCGTTCGCTTTATCGCTACATAACATTAATGATATAACTAGATGATCTCCTGATCGTTAGCCCTTTCTTTTTATAAGAGGAGGTGCAAAGAGCTTTCCCCTCGTTTCAAATAGCTTCGCCTGGGTTCACCTCAGGCTTCTGAGCCCCACCGCCACGACAAGTCTTGAAACATGGTGGGGACCTATCAGTAGCCTTTTTATTGTTGACGCAGGGAAACGCATTTACGCGCCTTCACTGGCCCTAGGTCCATTGGTAAGTATGGATAAAATTTAACTAAATAATATTTAAAAATTGTTAAATGATAATGTATGTATAGGCATGCTGTAGGAAGTAGTGCCATACTGAAAAATAAAAACTTTCATACTATAAAATATGTTAATTAAAACAAAATTAAATAAATTCTCAAATTCAATTATATTCCTTTTGCTTGATAATTTGATTATTGGAAGATTATATATGTGCCACATTTGAAACCGGCGCATTTTTTCGGAAATTACAAGGATTAAATTTTGTTAAAAAAATATTCCGGGTTCATTGCTCAAGATATTTGTCGAGAATTTCCCAATGAGCCATATATTAGAACTTACTATGGGACTGAACCAGCTCTTATTGTTCAAGATTCTAAGTTAATCAAACTGATTTTGACCTAAGAGCAAAAAGCAAAGCTTTTTTAGTGGCAGACAAATAACTAAATATTCCCATCGTGAACCTATTACGAAAAATATGTTTTTTTAATGGTGGCGATGAGTGGAAAATATTAAGACAAAATTTGACATCCCTGTTCTCTTCTGCGAGAATGAAGAATATGTTTCAATTAATACAAAATTGTTTGAAGAAACTTTAAAAAGAGAAACGTCAGTGCTTTCAGAAGTGGAAGTAAAGAGTTCGAGCTATTTGACCATCAATATTTAACGCATTCCATTCATTTTCAATTGTTTACACCTGATGTTCAAAAATTCTTTAGTCATACCCTCTCAGAAGTATTTCAAAGTAGACAACTTAAAGAACTACAAGGAACGATTTCTTAAACGTTCTAATGTCTAGGAAAAATAAAAAATTAAACAGTGGAACTGCTTCGAGTGCAAATCCAAAAAATAAGGAAACCGTTAATATTAAAGTTTCCAATGAGTTGATGGAGGCATTATGTGTTCTATTTTTTGCTGCTGGGTTTGAAACTTCATCCATGACTATAAGTTTGACTCATCATATATGAAGTAAAAATAATACCCAAGGTAAACTTATTGCTGAAGTTAATAAATATTTGGAGAAAACTGGCGCTAAAGTCGAATACAGATGCATTAACGATTTGCCATTCCTTGAAGCTTGTATTAGTGAAACCATGCGTTTATATCCTATATTGGGCATTCTCACTAGAGAAACTGTGGAGGATTATACACTTCCATCTGGGCTGCGCTTGGACAAAGGCTTGCGACTTCATATATCATTGTATCACCTTCATCATAATCCTGACTCTTTTCCAAACCCCGAAAAATATATACCGGAACGATTTTATGGAGATGAAAAACAAAATGTGATACCTTACACGTTCTTGCCTTTTCGGGAAGGACCGAGAATTTGCATAGGTAACTTTAACTTATATTTTTTTAAGTAAATACATATACAAAAGCTTAATTTTATCTATTCATACTTTATGGTGGTATTATGAGAGTGAACCAAAGAAAAGTTACAAGTCAAAAGACAACTATTGATTACATGAAAAAACTAGTGATGGTTTTGTAGTAGCATCTTTAAGATCACTCAAATTTAAACATTAAGATAAAAGAAAAAGTCCCCTCACACTTTCGATCATGATTGTTTTACATTTTTGTCCATAAAACTGATTCCAATTAACAAAAAGGCAAATATTCACACGAACAATGAATACTTTAAACTACCTAAGTGATGATGGCTCTTTTTATGCATTCTTGAGGTCTCTTTTGAATCATGAACATACAATCTCAACAAAATATTTGGTTTTTCTAACACCAATTCCAGTAACTCGATAAAGGAAATAGGAAAAATATTTTTTCGTATTATTTATTTTGTATAATGTTAAGATCTTAGGTGGTCTTCTTTTCAGAAATCAATAAATTGTGTGTGTTATATTACTTTGTTCTGAATGGAAACTTTCCTACTATATTCTAATACTAAAACTAAAATAATCTACGATTTTCAAGGTACGCGTCTTGCTAGAATACAAATATATCCAGCTCTCTTGACAATATTCAAGGACTACGAGATCGAGACGATGCCGAATACATCAAAGAAACTTGACTACGAACCCGTGGGTACAGTGACACACGTAAAGAATGAAATACATTTGAATTTTATTGAAAAGAATAGCACGAGATAAAAGAGAATTTAAGTAATACTTTATGAGTATAACATAACAAACAGAACAAAACAAACTGTCCTAGTTTTTTCCTGAAGAATTTGTCATTTCAGAAAATATCAATTTTTTTGAGCTTAATAAATGGTATTTAAGGAAGTCGCAATACCGAGTTATTACCGAGTCTAAACAAATATAAGGATGAAATCACTCTCATACCGGGATGCATGTCTCTTATATGCGGGGGAGAGTAAGGGGGGGGGGGCTCGGCGTAATTAGTCTGCAGCGTAGTATGATCTCATACCGACAGATACTTTTGAGGATTTCGTTTTATAATATGCAGTGATTATTATCTTGTATTATATTTACTTAGGCTCCATCTCATATATTTTAAACAACTACATAACTTCTAATTTAATTACTTTAATCCTCCACTACAAGAATTTGTAAACACAATTTGTAAATATGAATAAGTTATTACAGCTATGTATATTGTTATTGTATATTACTTATAGCTATGTGTATATTATATCTGTGGACTTAATAAAAAATATCAGTGCGCTCAATCACACTACGCCAGCCTAATCCTGTGGTAAGTAATGTAAGGACTTGTGTAAGATTTTTATTACCGAAATACACATAATACATACATAAACATCCATAACCTAGGCGGGATTCGAATCGGCAACCTCTGGCGTAACACGCGTACTAACCGCCACGTTACTTCAGAGCCAGCCGGTAGTCATATATTTTAGTAGCCACGCTTCATTTCAGCCAACTGCTAGCGACACGACACTCTCTGCCCCGCTATGCCATTCAAAATACTTTGTTACCTCTGCTAGTATTATAAATATGAATACAGGCTTCGTAGTTACAGTTTCAGGCTAAAACTACACAACCGAATATCATGAAACTTTGTGCACGTGTTGCTAGAGAATGAGAAAGGACTAGGGAAGAAGTTTAGTACAGTAACGCAAATTCGAAACATCGTGGAACGGATTAATTTAATATTAATTTCAATATCTTAAATTGATCTGAATTGATGAATAAAATGAGATGAATTATTACAATTACATATTGTTCAAAGCCCCTGGCGTAGACCAATCCCTAACGACAGCGGCGCCTGGCCGAAGGCGGAGCAGACCTCTCCATACGCGGACTTAATTCGCAATTGCAGGTGTGCAGAACATTTCAATGCTCTAGTTATGATGTAATGAAATATTCATTAAGTATTTTTGTTAATGCACATTGTCATTCAATGAGATATGTTTTGCAATTGAATAAAAAACTGATCATTATTTGGCAGGAACAACCGGCATTTTGTATAAAATCAATAAGTATCCTGTCTCACTGACACAATAACGGATCGATGCGCAGCCTAAACTACAGCACTCATTAATGCATACACTAATAATAAAAGTATACGACGGTATCAAGTGGGCGAGGGGGACCTCCGCGGTAGTGCCGGCCCAATTCCGTGGCACTACCTCCAGCATGTCACTACCCCTTACAAATAGATATTGTGATATATTGTCTGTGCGGTCGGAAGCATGTATCAACCTAATTTCCCGCGT
>JAFELO010000308.1:451902-468142 GCA_017140195.1 Eumaeus atala
CTGTAATGTATTGTCATTATTCCAATAACACTTTGGTCCGACCCTGGACTCGAATCCAGAACCTCACAACTGTAGCTGCACATGCTCACTGCTCGACTACGAGGCAAACAAACATTTTTATAGTGTAGGAGCACAAACGTGGAATCGGTGCCTTTTTATGACAACCGACATACATCAGCATTATTGTCATGTAGATGCGTTGTCTTTCTCTCCTCCTTCACTTCAATAGGCCACCGGCTACTCACAAACCACATCTGACAGGATAACTGTCACTTTGCGACGAGGAGGACAGAAAAAATGAAACAGCATGAGAGTGATGTATCAGCCGATGTCAGTCTGTTATTTAGGTTAGACACACAACCACAGGTCGGGAGATAAACGTTATCAGAGTCACGGCACGTTCACCTAAAACTATGACATTTGACAATTCCTATATTGCTTATATCTATTGTAGTAAGAGGTAGTCCCCTGCTGCATTGCACTCGAATTTGGCCGGCACGAGGACCTCTCGCCTCTCGACGTCAAGTGACTTGAGACGCGGAAGGGGGCATCGCATCTGCATATTTCTTATGCATAGTGATAAATTTGTAACTTCTAAATATTTGTACCGTAACTACTTACTTCTTGCCGAATTTTATAATGGTAGATGAACTGTAAGTACCCTATAGTTTTCATGTGAACGTAGAAAACTTGATTTTTGAAACATTGCATTGACTAAAATTCACCTTTTCAGTACTTTAAGAGGTTGCACATACGTTGTGTGACGTCACCACATTTTGAAATCCCTAGCCCGACGAGTTGTAGGGACGAAAGCAATAGCCTCGCCGGCAGTAGTAGGTCCCTCCGAAAATGAAAGCCAATTTTTCAGTTTTTGTGATACCTACCTCTTTATTTCCAGATTTTACCTAAGGAATATTAGGTAGATAAGATGAATCGTTATTACTTGTTCCGTACGGTTTTTGCATGGAGATAATAGAAGGATCTGTCTAAGTCGAAAGTGAAAGAAAATTCCCTTTTTCATTCATTGCTCTGCATAATGCGCCTACGCGAGACAAAGATAGTATAATATTACTCGTTTTCCTTCCCTACAAACACATTGAGTACCTGGCGTACGAGATATCTGGTAGCAAATGCTTTTTGTGAGGCCCGATACTAGTTGTCTTGCTGAACTTCAATGGCGTGCACAAAGGAAACTACGAATCGCGGCACCTAGAGATTACTTCAAAAATATAGATTCACCCGAATTGAACAACCATATTTAAAAAGTTACATTATACAGTACATTCTTTTTTATAGGTTTACTTTAGGTCATATCATTATGTATAAAGAATATGAAAGTCAAAGTCTAAGATAACAATGAAATTAAATTATAAGTTCTGACTTACTGATTTATTTCAATTAAAAACATTTGGTAATTAACGATCTATGACGAATTAGATCACACGGAAACATGGGTTCCCACATACCGCGGGATTTACACTCCTAAAAGTGTTTTAGTGCATATGCGACAAGGTTTAGTGGGTGTTTCTTTTATCAAGGTTCAGTACGTAGAAAGGCTCTAGACATTGAAGATCTATCTTAGGTGGGCGGTAGTTGAACAAGCATCAGAAAGAAAATTGCTCTGCAATACCACTCTTTAATAACTCTTTGATAAGACAGAGGATTTTCTGTTCTCGCTGTCTATGTTTTGCGATTCAGTAAGGATCAACAATATCAATATCTAATTCTTCATTAATACCTGAAGATATTAGAGACTGCGGAGTGGTGTTGGAGGTTCTAATGAGGCATTTTTTTTAAATAAATTTAGCGTATCGAGGCATTTATTTAAAAATAAACTTAGCGTAATCTGACGAAAAATGACGAAGAAAAGAAGTGGAGTTAACTCGTGTTTGGCTCCTAAGATCATACATCTAATAATAATATAAATAAGGGGTCAAATTCGAGTTATATCTAGTACGAGATGTTTTGTAGTTTGGGATCGTGTGTTGTTTTGGTTTTACGTACGTCAGCTACGAGTTATCTCGTGTAGGAGATGTTTCGTAGTTCGGCGTCGTGTGTTGATTTGGTTTTACGTACGTCAGCTACGAGTTATCTCGTATAGTCATGTGTGGTGATAACCGAAAACGTGTCGTCCAAAAGTCTGGCATTCAACGTGTTAACCAAGGCGGACATCTGACGCCATACGCCTGCCTATGGCTTCTGTACCTGTATTATCTGTATGGAGTTTTGCCATTCATATTAACTACTGGCAGTCCGTCGTGGCTTCGCACAAATATTTCACGAAATATTGTAATATATGTTTTATTATTTCGGCCTCGTAGAAATTATACGTTAAAATCAAGAGATTTAATGGAACTAAACGTCAACCGCCATATTGAAAATAGTGTCGCAATGACAATCTGGCCAATCGTTAGCCCACTTCAAAATAAATCGGCCCTGTTTTTGAAAGTGGCTAGACGTAATGAAATACAGCGACATAGACAATCTGACTGCGACATATATATGTCAAAACCAGTGTCATTGTGGAAGACAATTAAATACAATATAATTTACTGACATTTAATAAAAGTACTAATAGTTAAGAAGCATAAAAATTCTATTGTGATGCACAATTATACAATCATCATACATGCACAGACCATCATCAAACATTTGATTCTAAAATTTTATACACACCCATTAAGCAGAGAATTTAGAATTGTTTTTTGCTAACAATACATGACAGATTTCTGATTACCTACGCATATTCTAACAAACATTCATGTCATGATCATGTTCATGAACTCTGAAATTCCTAACTTTGATATCAGCTGGAACTATTTATATCAGCTGGAACTATTTATATATATCAGCTGGAACTATTTATATCAGCTGGAACTATTTATATCAGCTGGAACTGTTTATATCAGCTGGAACTATTTATATCAGCTGGATCTATTTATATCAGCTGGAACTATTTATATCAGCTGGAACTATTTATATCAGCTGGAACTATTTATATCAGCTGGAACTATTTACTTTCTTAACATTGTGAAGATTGAGTAGTTCATCTGGAGAACCTGAAACATTAAAACCACCATCAATATTTTATTGACTAATTCTCGTAATGATTTTCTTAGCGAGTGATCTCTATAGGCTATTTACATACTAGCTAATGCTGCGACCGGCAGGTTACTCCAGCCTAAGACTTCCTACTCTTGCTTCTCGTACAGTTTATGTCGGACCTGAGTCCTGAGTCTGAAGAGACTATAGATTATTCACTTGTATGTGTGCCTGTTTAGTACTATTAGCAGGCATGAAAATATGGAGAAAAGCATCACACACTAAATAGTAATAAGTATCAAAGACCTCTCTAGGAAATTCTAGAGAGGTCTTTGATACTCTTTGATTTTTGATGAGATATCGTTTTTACTATTATTTTTACTATGTACAAAGGTACCTATAACCTGCAAGAACAATATTAAATTCATATGGCTATTTGAGTTTTAATTGCTTTAAAGAAAATCAATGGATTTTTCTATTTATAGAAATATTCAAAAATAAAAAGTTAATTTGTTTTTAAGAGTAAATAATTAATTATTCTTAACTATTGCCACCGCCAAATAGTAATACTTGTTATTATTCCATTGTTATGTCAATCAAGTGGAAGTACGTCTGCAGATCACGTAACCAGGATACAAATTTGCGAAACATGAACCACATTAGAATAAAACATCACACATACACGTTTTTGCCATAAAAAAATATGCGGCGTCTTACTTTTTTTAGGTAAAGCGACAAGCTGATTTTAGATTAAACGTCCGTGCGTAACTAATCCGAGCTTCCTACCCCGTTGCTGTTGGTAACGGGTTTCCAGATTTCCAAAAACATATTTTATTGAAAGACTTCTATCGATGACGAATTGATTGTTGTTGTAAATGCCACAAAGCCTATTTTTATCACAAGTACGCAATCATTATGACAATATTTTTATTGAACATGGGCCTGGAGGGTGAATATTAGTCAAATAACCTGCGAGTGACTGTCACCACAAGATTGGGCCAATGCAATCTATATTTTTATATAACCTTGAGGACATCTGATCTCTCATAAGTAGCACTGAGGTAAAACAACCACAACCAACTCATCCAGGAATACGCAGTTGATGTGTGCGTGACCTGTAAGGGGTAGTGCCATACTATATTTCCGAATTGGCCCGACACTGAGTTTCCGGTGGAGCATTATAGGGGACGAGTGAAATACATCTGCTTTATAATCTTGTGGATCGATCGTCTCATAGTGACAGAGACTGCTTGCCTATCTTCTTTTCCCTAAGAGTAAAGGACGGGAAACGGATAACCGCAACCAAAAAAAAGTATTATTGTCATGTAGATGTGTTGACGACCTCGGTGCACTAGCCGACCCTGGATGGATTCGAGTAGCAAGAGATCGGTCGTCTTGGCGTTCATTGAAAGGGACATATGTCCAGCAGTGGACCGATAAGGGATGATAATGATGATGGTGATGAGTCCTGCCCTCGAGTGGGACACCCACTTGGACATTTTCTTTCGTATTACCTTAGTGAACAGCTGCATATTAAAAGTGAGCATGCCCATGGCTTTGAAGTATGTCGGTTTCTGAGCCCTGGTGATTATCATGGCTATCGACTTCTTCACAGTAAGGTCCTGTATCATCACCCACGGAGTGTTGTAGGCCACGTAGGCAATCTCCTCACCCTGCAACGAAGTATTCTTTAGAGGCTCAGTGGTGGTGCCATCGAAGCACGCTTAAGATGAGACATAAGTTATTGAAGATATGCCTATCTTCAATAACTATATATAGATAATTCTCTTCTCCGAGAGAGAGTGTTACATTTCGTAGAGTAGTTACTGTATGTAGACTATGAGGCAAATGCCATACAAATACTAGTAGTGCAGAACCAGATATGACCTTTGGGGCCGAAACGTGCCCTCTTGAATTGGGACTAGTTCGCAAGATGCGGTAGCTCAACGGGCTATTTTTACCGTTTTAATCAATTCTATAAGTCTGTAAAGGAGTCCAAATGAGGTCAAGAGACTATAGGGATTTAATTAAACTTCTGGATACATGTATTCAATTGGTCTTTCCACATCCACAATCATGAACAAACTTAAAATAGTACAAGAACAACAATGCTATTAATACAGATTTTAACATTTGTTAGTACAAAGAGTATGAAGTCTTATCTGGGTAGTTGTCCCAGACTCCCGGCTGCAACTTGAATGGTTCTTTATATATATATATAATTGTCCCTCCCAGACGGATTGTTCTTCAGTCCTCATATACCATATTTGAAAAATATAGTTCTCTCCGATCTTCATATTAAGTCTCAATTTAATGAGCAAAAAGAAAAGAAGTTATAAGGAGTAGAGCTCTGAAAAGGAATACACGACCAATAAGATTCCCATTCTCGTGGCTCATGAACCAACTAAAATCTGGCAAGACATAAACTCAGTTATATAATTTAACATCAAAACAATAATGAAACATGGCGTCGGCAAGACATAATGAACTCACACTTTTCTATGAAATATTCATTCGCGCATTGTGTCACGAATATGTAGGCTCCCGGCCGAATATAAAAAAAAAAAAACTATTTAACTATAATTTTCTGAAGGCAGACAGCGTCAGCGTTAAAGGAATCCGTGATCTAAGCCACGCCGAAGAGAAAAATAGTGACATTCCTTCAACACAAAGGACATTAAGCCTTACAGTCAAAGATGACAGATATACTTTTTTAAAATATTTAGGCGGAATTGAAATGGCTGCTGAAAAGCATTTCAATTTCATGGGCTTTCTACGGTCTAAATTCCCGGATGCTATCCGGGATGTTGAGCAGGAGATGAGCCCCGCCTCGCCTAGCCTTGTAAAGGCTATAGAAACTGGGTTGACCGTTGCCAATGAGGGCATGTCGACATCAGAGGACGCCAGTTCGGATTCTGGCTCCGATGATGCCGCCTTCACGCTGGTGAAGAAGGCTAGAAGGCCGAGGTAGAGGAAGCTCCGCATCGAAAGCGGTAGCACTTCGGCCCCCTCGGCCCCCTCGTCTCCCCTTCTCCGCCTGCAAAGGCGGCAAAGTCCGTGGTGGCTGAAACGCCATACGGCACACTAATTTCGGGGCCCGTGTCACGTCACGATAAAAATGCGTGGACAAATGTCGCCATTTTAATTGATGCCTAGCGTATCAATTATATATCAGCGGGTGCCGTGCAGACACGGCGTCCCATTCAACACCGTGTCATCCAGTGAACACCACTGCTTGACCGCCCTTCTGCACGATAGAAATATCGCGTATCATACATACGCCTTGGAGGATGAATGCCTGTCAAAACATCCCGGTACTAGAGGCACACGGGATATACCGTCACTCAAACCATGGTGACGAGAAGGCGAAGGTACCATATAATATAGTACTTGTCATTCTTCTCTTGGCTCCAGAGAGCAAGGAGATACATAACCTAAAAGTGATATGCGGACTCACTACATGCCGCATAGAGCCAGCGAGCCAGAGACGGGCACCGGTGCAATGCCACTGGTGCCAGCTGTATGGACACTCTGCACATAATTGCTATGGGCGCCCAAGTTGCGTCAAGTGCCTGGGCGACAACGGCATGGCGGACTGTCTCAGGGACAGTACGATTAAGGAGCCCCCAGCATGCGTGCTGTGCGGGCAAGATGGACACAAGGCCAACTGCAGGGGGTGCCCGAAGGCCCCCGAATTTTTTATGCGGAGGGTACCTAAGCCCCAGGGTATCCCCAAGCCGCTGCCCAGGGGACAAAAAACCCCTTAGGCGCAAAAGCGCCCGATACAGAAGCTGGATGATCTCATCCCTGCCCCCATACCCATCACCAATGCGTGGTTCCGTCCACAAAAGGCCGTGTGCTCCCTCCGGCGCTGAGGCTCCTCCTTCCCACACCCCCGCAACCAGAGAGGCCCCGATGCTCCCAGGTACAAAGGTGTCAAATGATTCCTATGGCCTAGATGTCCCTGATGCCCCAGACGAATCAGCATCAGTACCAAATGCCCCCCAGAGGCCATCGCAGCCGACTGGGAATTCCTGGTGAATTTCCTACGAGTAATTGACGTACGAGAGGTCAAAGTGTTCACGAATAAATTTAGTACAGGCTTTGGAGGACCATTACGCGCTGGTCGAGACGATCAAGTGCTACTCCCACTAGACCTATAAATGGCTACCATGGGAAGGATAAAACCCAACTCATTAAGACTAGTGTCATTTAACGCAAACGGACTTAGATCAAACATCCAGGGTCGCGGGATTTCCTCTCAAAACATAAAGTAGACATATTTCTAGTGCGGGAAACGTTCCTAAAACCTAGCCACTCTAATCCGCGTATTTGCAATTGCAAAATTGTTCGAAACGACATGACCCGATCCCGTCGTGGGGGTACAGTCATCTATTATAAGAGGTCCCTTTAATAAATCCCAGTCGACCCGCCCCCTCTAGAAAATCTAGAAGTATCCCTATGCAAGCTATGCATGACGGCCCATCAGCCCATCACCATAGTCTCTGCTTATCAATCAGGTTCAAAACCACTTCTAGTTACCTCGACGCTATTTTCGAAAATTTAAATGCAAATGATCCAATAACTTTAGTTGAGGATCTCAACGCCCACCACGTGACCTGGGGCAATAGATATAACAACAGTTGCGGGACTGTCCTTAGAAAATATAGCGATGATCGTAACATCATTATCAACGCTCCGTAAATCCCAACCCGTTAATCTCCGAACAATAATTGGTAAATATATGTTCACGAAATACAATCGATATAGCACTGGTTAAAAACATTTCACTCGTCATCAAGACGGCTGAAACGTTACACGAGCTTAACTCGGACCATAGACCCGTTTTAATAGAAACGGGATATAATAGATTTAGTAGAAATATTAAAATAAAGAAAAAGATCATCGACTGCAAATTACTAAAAGATAATTTAGTAAACGTCAAATCGAGTGAACTCCATAGTATCCCAGACAGTATAGACTCTCCTCAAGTTGCTATTGCGGCCTCATCCATAGTCACCGCCCCACTGCTTAGCAAAATAGAAGAATCCTCAAGAGAGAGTTCCACCGTCCCAGGGGACCGTTTAGCTCTCTCTGACGACGTTAGGTACCTAATCCGCCGAAAAATGCAGCTAAACGTCTGCACGATCGCAACGGAGGTGAAGTGTGTAGGCAAGCTATCCAACAACTCGAAAGAGAAGTCAAAAAGGCTATGCCCAATTTCATAAACGGGAGATGGGATCACTTCGTCAGCGAACAATCTCCGTCTCGTATGGCCTGCTGGACACTAGCGAAGGCTATGAAATATTACCACTTAGCCGCAAAAGTCGATTACCTGCACTAGAGGATGACTAAAAAACATTAGAGAGTCAATGTACCCTAGTTCCCTCGCCACAGACCCCTCCCACATAAAAGACGTAGAAGGTATAGTAAGGGCCCGACTGGCTGTGCCACCGGATGATGATGATGAAATCATACATCTGACGGACACAGAAGAAGTAAAGGATTTAATAAAGAACCTTCACTCAAAGAGGACCGTCGGGCCCGATGGAATAACCAATAAGGCACATGAAACAGCTACCTCCCGTTATTAATACACCTCCTAGTGTGCATTTTTAACGCCCTTCTGGCGCAATCCACCTTTCCAGACATACGGAAAGAAGACATAGTGATCGGCATACACAAACCGGGGAAACCCCGGGCGGAGCCCACTAGTTACCGACCCATAGGTCTCATAGGCTCGTTAGGTAAAATCTATGAAAGGATAATTCTCGCACGTCTAAAAACCGTGATACGAGAGAAAAAGCTGTTCATAGACGAGGAGTTCGCATTTCGCGACAGCCACAGCTGCCCGCAACAAGTACACCGCCTCGCGGAGTACGTACTATCGGGACTCAAAAGACAGAGCCGGCTACGCGGCACAGGCGCTGTCTTCTTAGATGTAGCAAATGCATTTGACAAAATTTGGCATGAAGGCCTCATCTTCAAACTATTCAAACTATACAAGCTGGGACTATCTGAGAGGCTGGTACTGATCGCAAAAAGCTACCTAGCAAACATGCAGTTCCGCTACAGAGTGGATGGCACCCTGTCCTCCCCTCGTCCCCTCAGAGCCGGTTATCCGCAAGGATCAGTTCTCTCCCCCACTCTCTTCAATCAGTACACTAGAGACACACCGCGACACCCCAGCGTCCAGCTGGCGGTGTTCACGGATGGTACCGCACTGTACAATAGATACCTCCCCAACTACGAAGCCAAACTACTCTAAAAGGCAATCACGAACTCGGTGAATGGTTCGTAAAATGGACAATAGAGGTTAATGCGAGAAGAGAGAAATCACCCCTCACATTGACGAGGTAACATACCTCCCACCCTGCTCTACGGTAACGAGATATCTAGAGCGAAGATGGTGAAATACTTGGGAATAACTCTCATTAGGTCGATGAGCTTCAAGAATCACATAGATAACGTTCTGAAAAAGGCGCGACATGTCCTTTTTAAACTCTATCCTCTTATAAACAAAAAGAGCAAAATGGAGTATGGACATAAGCCCACTTTGTATATGACATGCATTCGACAGATCATGTCGTACTGCAGTGCAGCATTCGCGCACATATCCCCTACCCAAATAGAACGTTTCCAGAAAATGCAAAATACATTCTTACGCATGGCTACCGAATACCCGGGGATATTTCCGACGCATCGACCTACATTGTGACTTTCAATTGGCCTCGAATAAAAGGACGCTTCAAAGAGCTGTCTCAAAAGTTCTTTGACCGTGCCCTTAATCATAAAAATAAATTATCGTCAAAACGTCGGAATACTATCTGAAGTTATTAACCGACTCTCGTTATCGTCGGCCGAATACGTGCGTATTGTACGACGCCGACAGCGCGATCGCGAAGGCAGTGGCTGAGTCCGTTCAAGAACACAAACAAAGAAACACTAAGTAAAATGCCAATAGGGCCAACTAACGGATAGCAGTTTTTAGTCGGTAGTTGCTATCGCTTCGCCACCTGAGCCCGACATTTACAGTTCAGGCACCCTTGGGTCGACTTGATGGCAAACTCACACAACGCTTACGGAAACGAGTCCGGGATCGAATCCGTAAGTTGAGAGATTAGATTTGTAGAAATAAAATAACGCAACTTTGGAGAGCTCTAATAATAATAAGTAAATGAAGAATATGGCTTTTTGCTGATTTGTAGCGCAAATCGACCCATTTAGAAAGAGGGAGGGGGGTGAGGAGGCCCGCCTCCTCAGATAAGCCAAACTTTAAACGAGCTCAATTAACCTTATCCATGACACCGCAACTTAAACGGCGTCGTGCGCGCGCTGTCCCACTAGTGAGGGGAGGGGGGACGCTTCCCCCTTTTCGGTCCAAAAATAGTTACTATAGGGTACGGCCACAATCAACCCGGTACATCGGTCTTCCCATCTGCGGGAAAATGGGGGGGGGGGCTGTCCCCCCTATCGTCTCCCTAAATCTGAAGGCACAAAAGTCTTGTCTAGTCAGTCGAGCTGTTGAGGCTGGACAAGCGCCGCCAACCAGTAGTAGGTCCCTCCGAACAAAACGAAACGAAATATTATAGGTAACATTACATTGATTAAAGAATTTTATGTTCGTATCAATACTTCTGAAGATTACCGCCCACCTACACATGAACCAAGTCGGAAACTTTTCCAATATTAATGTGGATGCGTCGCTATGTGGGTGCTCCTAGTTGGTCTGAAGTGTCAAGTGTAAACATTGACGTATTATAAATCCAAGTTAAGATCTCACCTACTTGACCTACAAACTTGCAAATGAACAATATTATTTGCTAGTTAGTAGTAGTTCTGCATTTATTTTAGCATGCTACTGAAGATCGGTGTTGAAATTGCTGCATTATATTTTCAACTTCTGCCGAGTGGCATTCCTTTTCGGGGCAAAGCTGCTTTACAGATTTAAGTGTGTAATTTTTGTGCATGTGTTTCTTTTGTCTGTTCTGTTTTGTCAAGGATTTCTGTTTTGTTTATTGTTATATAACAATTGTTATAAACAACTATTATATAATAGTTTTAACACTTTCTTAATCTGTCTCTTTCTCTGTGTAATGTTGTCTCTCCGAATAATGCTTTTTTCTATTTCTATTTCTAAAGTGAACTACATAGTTACATAGTGAAGTGTAAATTATAGCTGCGTAAATTTTCTATTATTTCGCTTGTTAGTAAAAACTGGCCAAGTCGAATCTTTAGCTTCAACATAATCGTGCAATTAAAATTTCAGTGTACAAACTTGAATTATGCTTTATGAAACATTCATCAGTACAATATCTGCAAATCATTGCCATCGACATGTTACTGCGAGGACACAAGTTTAGATGTTTCCTATTACCGCGAATCTTCGAATGAGATTTTGTTCTTGTTTCGTAACTTGCCACAGTATTCTTATGAGATTCCACATGAACAGGGTTTTTATTACCCACGTGAACTGTTTATCGGTGAACCGTGTTTTTCTCGCTATTACTAGGAGTAAATATGAAGGAGTATGTGATGTTGTTAGCGCTCACAATCACAGTTTATTTTTTCCATCACAACTTCTTGTAAAAGGCAGTGCCATGACTGACTTGCAGACGACTTGAGAAGGCTCGACCGGGGTACTCTATCTAACATGATACCGTCGTAATTTGATGACTATGTTGACGCGGTTTGGTGCGGTCTGTAAGCACTATTTTTTTCCTTTCTTTTTTTTTGTTGACGCACAGGAATCCATTTACGGATGATATCTAAGGAACCGGAAGAGACCGTATGTCGGACTCGGCGCTCGGGGGTGCAATAACGACTAAGCCCCTGCGGGTTCCTTCATTGTAGGGTCCCGGATCTGCAGCAACAGGATACCTCTAGCGACAGGCTGTACTCGGCGAAAAGGCTAGACTTCACCCCCTCGAGAACGGTTTGTGAGCCCCGGGGAATGGGTCACAAACCGCATCGCTAAAATTAAAAAAATGTGACCGTAAATTTGTTTACCTTATACCCCCCGTATAAGGTAAACAAATTTACGGTCACATTTTTTTTTGCCCCCGCGAACGAGAAACACAATCATTTGGTAGCTACCAAAGATCGGTACTTACCGACGCCCATTAACACACATATGTTTTCTCATCGACGCCATTTCTTGCCCTTTGTTAATGCATCGGGTAAAATAGGTTTAATAAACAGATTCATTTCCAAAAGAAAATGTTTTTTAACCTAAATTGTATAATTGTTACGGGAAACTGCGTTCACGTTTTGTGACCGTGGCTAGGGGCTAGCGGGGATCCTGTGAGTACACAGAACCCCAATACGTACCCCGCGACTGCCGTCAGCCCCCTGCGGTGAGGTGATCCGGATACGACAGGGCATTCGTTTCTATAGGATTACATTGATATATTAATCTCTCTTTTTTTGGTTCTTTGTTGGTCTAATGGCACGAGTTTTTATCTGTTATTCATGAGACGTCAGGTTCTGCAGGTGAGTCATAGTGTTTTATTGTTATTTGTTTATTTTTATAAGTATATAAGAAGTATGTATGTAGTAAAAAGTATTATTCATTAATAAAAGTGTGTATTGTAAATATTTTAACAAGTATTTGTTATTTATATTATTTAAAAAAAATTGATAATACTGCCAAATTGAAAAAAAAATCGGGTGATCCAGAAAATCAGTGTCTGGATAATAGTCTAGACTTATGCTGAGGCTCAACTGTTTGTGAGGCGCCGCTATCAAAATATGGATATTATGTAACCTACGCTTAGCATCGTAATATTGCTTATTTTATTTGTGTTTTCTGTTTCATTGTCTCACATATAAAACATATTTATTGTTATTATTATTATTAAATGATTTATGTACACATGTACACAAAACACATTTTAAATTTACAGATAAAAGAATTTTAGTACATTGGAGGTACTTATTCCATAATGGATTTTCTTCCAGTTGCCCTGCTAAAGGAAAACGTGCACGACATACGCAATCAAAGCGTGTACATTTAACAATAACTTAAAAAGGTAATGTATGTTTTATTTTGACTTGAAAGTGAGTCCCGCTGAACTTTAAATTTGATGTAATGTTTTCGAAAAAAAAAATTGAACGCTCATAAAACGGCATAACAGTTGTGCAGATGTGCAGATGTCGCCCCATCACTTTTTTTTTATTATACTCATATAGTTAATGGACTATATGAGTAAAATATTGATGGCAATGATTTGCAGACTTGCACAAGAGCTGGACAAGTACTCTGGAGTTATTTGGCTACGAGCGGCGTAGATCAGTTTCCGTGTTTATTTAACCCTCGTGTAAGGGCAGCAGTAAACGATAAGTTGATTTCCGTAGAAGGGGGCAACCTAGCGGGTGCAGTGTTCGGTTTGGTACCAACGCCCATAAATTTCAACACGGCCGTCGTGCAGACTTGTTGCCTTTCTTCCACCACACCTCCAATAGGCCCCCAGAAACTCGCAAACATGCGAAATAGGTCGGCATAGAAGTTACTTTTTGGCGGGGTCATGCGAGCGGTGCCCAACTCGGCTGTTCTCTTTGGTCAAATTCTAAGAACCACAAATTACCTCGGTTACTCTTTACAATTAAACTGGTTTTACCGTGCTACACTCCATAGCCAGGGTCGAGCTGGTTAAATAATTAAATAAAAAGCGCGAAAATGAGTAAAATTTGTTTTATGGCAATGGATAATATTCGCATAAACTAGATGACCCCGACGTTTGGGCTAGTTAAATAATTAAATAAACCGCGATAAAATCCGTAAAAGTAGTTTTACGGTTAACGTCGTAAACGCGTGTGCAATAAACACGCGGTGTCTTGAGACACAAGGGTTCATCAATCCTAAAATCTATGGTCACCTTCAGAACATATCCAACGAAAAATATTTACACTAGCAAGTTACTCTTTATCAAATTGTCAGGTATTTATTTTAATCTGACTCCGAGGTGACTTGTACAACAAATAAGTGATAAGATTAATTTTGGATTGGACAGGAAAATCAATGAAAGTAATTTCGTCTTAGTCCCAATTATATTTCGACCAGCTGTTCATGAGATTGGTGTTGACGGACCAAAGATTATAGTAATGAGTGTGTCTATATCATCGGCCTATTGGCACCGTCTTTCTGTTAGTAAATATTTCATTCGAATTGAGCGTGTACTAGGAATCAGGCCAGCACGACCGGAGAGGTACATCTCGCTCAATTGATACCACCGTAAAGGAAGACCACGTCACGTTTCGTGCGGTTTGTGAGTGGTGGGACCCATTGCGGGGGAGGTGAAAAGGAGGGCAACGCAACATATTAGTTATGTTGATGTTCATGTTGGAAGTCGAAGAAAGGCTCCGATTGCAAGTTTGTAGGCCTGTGCTATAAAAAACTGGCACTCATTGGCTCGACAGCTCATTTTCCATGATGTAAGAAGGATTTGTACGCTGAATAAACTAACTGACAGTTAACACGCTTGTCATCTTCAATAAGATGCTCTATGTATACTTGTTTCCAAAATAACTCAACATAAAGTGTTTACATACAATTAATTAATAAAATGGTTTAAATATCGCTGCTTTAGCCGTCTGCCGTTTAGACTCAAATCTAGCAGCGAATTACAGGCTTGTACCCAGTAGTGGGCACATGTCTCTATTCAGCAGTGGGATAGGGGCTAAATATCACAGGTAGTATGATATATACCAATATCTAGCTGTGGGACACAGGCCTTTTCTACGGTCTATAGTGGTTAGATAAAGGCTGAAAAGTAAGTGGCTAATGATAGTAGCAGTATGAGGTAGTATTAGGAAGAGGTAGTGCCATGCTGTATGGGAGGAGGTAGTAGCATGCATAGTGCATGACACTGCATCCTCCTATACAACGGGATTGGGCCGGCTCGACCGGGTACCTCTCGCTCACATAATACCGCCGTAAAGTGACATATTCAGTGTCGCGTTTCGTGCGGTTCGTGAGTGGCCGGTGGCCCATTGGGGAGGGGGGAGGGAATTATGTTGATTTTCATGGGCGTCTATTTTTCGTTAGCCCTCCTATTCTATAAAAGAAACTAAATTCAAAACTATGCTTGGGTTATGGTACGCGTTAATTATAATACATGCTAGAATAAAATGTTATTTATATTACTATTAGCATATTTTACATTCTCATGTAAAAAATATTTAAGTTGCAGTATGTTGTGTCGGCCGTCTTGGCGTTCATTGAAAGAGACCAGCAGATGATGATGTTGAAATTAACTTGAGATGTTAATTTAAAAATAATATGGTTGGTTGAAACGAACAGTGTCATTTCTCACCAATTGAGGTACACTAAGTATCAAATAAATGTGAATAAAATGTAGCAGGTTTACAATTCCAACAAAAAAAATATATTTAATTTAATATTTTTTATACATTTAAGAAATTTTTTTCACGTAATTATTCGTTTTGTTGCTGGAATAAACATAAAACATGTATGTAATTATGAATATACTTAGCAAAATGTTTACATAAACCAAATTTTCTACACTTGCTAACTATTATTATACACTTTAAAATTTGCGAAGTACTCATTCACCCCATCCCTTTAATGGTCCACAGGACGGTCTATGCAGGCAACGTATTTTATTTTTGTTCAGACCACAAAAATATACTGTTAAATGCAAGCAGTTGGTGTTTTCTGATGCATAACTTATTCACAGACGTGCCGCTTTTTCTTCTCTTATAAACAAAACAATCACAACCGCACGAAACTCGATAGCATAGCAGTCGCTTTTAAGGCTGCACGAGAGTTACCAGGTACCCCAATCATTCAGGCTCGATTGTGCTGAAGTCAGTATTGCACTACCTCTTACTGCACGCACTCGGAAATGCATGCTGTCTCTCTCTTGCCGAAAGGTGAGAGAGTGATAGTGACGTCCCGCTTGCGCCCTCTGTTCTGGTTCGGAACGCGGTCCGAAATAGTAATGTTTTGTGCCGTGTTCAGAACTGGGACGAAGCCAGAGCACTTTTTGTGTACGTTGTGTTTGTTGTATATTCCAATTTTTGCACGCAAGGAATAGACCTCAACAGGTCCGAAGCGGTACCGCGAACATACTCCCCGACCTTTATGAAGAAAGGTCCGGGGAGTGGATGGTAATAGACATGTCTATTACCACTGGCACAAAGCTAGACGCCCAGCTCCCCAGTGCTTCCCAACCGC
>JAFELO010000308.1:475282-533117 GCA_017140195.1 Eumaeus atala
CTTGTCCATCTATCTTCGTGACACTGTAGCCTACCCAACTCAGGGGAGCAGACACTTAGGTTACAATGGGAATGTAAAATTGTTTGTCAGTACATAAAATATATTTATTAAAAATGATATAAAGCTGTCCTAAAACATTAATAGCGTAGAACACAATGCTGTTATATAATCTGTCTGTTGTCCGTTTTTATATTACATATTAATATTTGTTTATGAATAAACTATTCTTATTCATTTATGTAAAAGCTAATCTCTAAAAGTACTGAACTTCTCTTTTGAAAACATGAGCTCTGAGCACCACATAAGCAATAATCTATTTCGTGTCTGATCTTCACCGGGAGGTACCCTAAGAGCCTGATGAAATTGTGAGAGGTGTAGAAATGGTGCCTTAGGAAAACATATTGAATTTAATGAGAATCTTTTTGTTATTCCGGGGTACCTCATCAAAGTCGGCACTGATTACGCTCATCTGTGCCGCGAGTCCCACACATGGACCCCACCCAGGGCCAATGAATGCTCGTAAATTCGTTTTCCCGCGTAAACGAAAAAAATTTGTTTAGTTAGCAGTTTCCTCAGTTGACAGTGCCTTGAGTAAGCTCTAGATACGTGCGCACGCCGAGTACTCCGCTGCTGAGGCAAACACTACGTGTTTATGACATCGTTGCATGCAGCGGCACGTGGAGGCAGAGAGATAACAAAAGGAGTGTTACTACTGTATTTAAAGAGTTAGAATTTAAAAAGAAACAAGTGTTGTAGTTGCCTAAATACTATAATATGGGGCAAGCGTGTAGTCTACACGCCCACACACACAAACACACACACTATGTGGGTAAATCTTGTATTTCGCCAGTGCTACGTATTGTTCTTGTATAGTGTAGGGGCACCAACAAACATGAGCCGATCTTCATTTTCAGACCCCCCCCCCCCCTTAAGGGACCACCGGCTGTAATTATAAGAGCGATTGTGTATAATGTCCACCACCTCGCCTAATTTCGGCTATGGCAGGCCACACATGTGTTGCTTTGTTGCCACATAATATATATATATATATATATATATATATATATATATATATCCTATTGTTTTTTTTAAATTTATTTATTTTTGCGAAGTTTGCTATGATCGAGATCGCGCTTCCGAGTCTGAACATATTTCGACGAACAAACGTGTCCTTCTCGCGCATTACGATTTATGACTGAGAGCAAAAAACGACACGCCCGTAGATTTACAATCCTCGCTATCTGATATCTATTATAAACCAATGGGGCGTAAATCTAGATCACAGGACGTCACGATTGTAAATATCGTATGAAATTTATAGTATGTGCGAGGGATATTTCTAGAATATTTTATTTGTAAGATGCAATAGTCCGAATTGATTATTACAGTCCATTTATCGAGGCAGTATATAGGCCATACACCATGACGCCACGGCTAATAGGACTGTTGGTGAAACGGCGGATTGCTATTTCTGATGAGCGGAAATAAAAGTATATCCAGGTCGCAGCTTGCATCAATTATATAAAACACTGATGTTTTTAAACAAAATAATTATATAGGAACACAAAAACACGTCCCTATTACAGCTCGCTTTGCACGTATGTTGACTTCATAACCTGTAGATAGATTTTTAGGTTGAAATATGTGACACGTGACATCTAATACGTTCGCATCCTTGTGATAATTGTACATTCTCTATCATTAATTTGTACAGGATGAAAGTACTAAGCTCTAAAGGATAATTAGGAGCAGAGTGCGAAGTTGAGGCTAATGAAACAGGACGATCCTAGTCCTGTAATAAAATTAATTTCACAATAGTTATTTTAACTGTACACTTGCGATATAAATGTACTGCTATGACACTTTTTATTTTGCAGTGAATTGCGTTTATACACTGCCACCGGACTTGCGTGATATCCGATAAGTATGTGAGACGCGTCAATGAACCGAATACCAACTAAATCTCCGCGGGTCCCATCAGCCACCTATACTGAGATAACCTTGATCTGACAACAACAAGACACCTCGGCGGCAGTCCCTAAGACGGGCCCCTCAATGACCCTCAAAAAGGGCGCGCTAGCGTGATGGCTCTGTGGAAATCAAGACCAAGAGCCCTTAACACACAATCGGTTGGATATCAGAGATTTCATTACCCTTTCGCTTAGTCTCCGTTACACATAAAACAGCTGTCGTTGATTACACCTTTCGATTTCCTTGTCATGACTTTCAACCCACCTCCCACGTTCCACGTGCCTATCGGACAGTCAGCACTCCTTGACTCGCAGGCTCGGGTAAGGCGTGATAGGTGGTGGCCACCATCGCCGTATTACTATTATTCGTATCAAGGGAGGCGGATCGATACTCCTCACCTCCAGGGGACATCCTATCTCGCGTTGTGATTGCCAGAATTAGAGGCATGATAGACGAACTTACAACAACCAAATCCCCTAAAGTTTTGAGGTAGGTATAGATAAAATTGATTTTATTGAAAGCAGTGTATATGCTAAGGGGTTTCTAATAACTTTTTGACCATAGAGGTACCCCGAGACAATTTGAAAGAATAAAGGTAATTTGTCGTCATGGTAATGTGTAATGCTTTCGTGGCCAAAGTAAAAAGTTATAATTTTTATGTTTTGTAAGCCAATGATTTTTTACCATATTTCGTGAAATATTCATGCCGGGACAGACCGTAAACATGTTTAACGTGGATCTATCTATAAGATGTCCAAGACACTGTCGTTTCCGTTTGGGACGCAGTGAGCTATGGTAGCCGAGATGACGTCCGGCTCAGTGCTGAAGCCACAGCAGCAGTATGGCGGTGCATACATCTACACTACAGGAGTTGTTTATTGTGCTTTACCTTTCCAATAATTTAAGATTAAACTCCACTTTAAATATTATTAATTTGTGATTATGTGGGTATGTATCTATAATACCAACTTTCTTGTTTCTTAAGGACAAATAACGTATGTTCTTACAACTTGAAAATTACATATCGGTCTCAAAATTAATGAGGAGGCGGACAGATTAGCTAAAATAGCGATTAATTCATACAATCATTTTTTGAATGTCTCTATAAATATAAATTACTATTTTTCGAATTAAGAAAGGAGTACTTTAATGAAATATCTAAATAAAAAGGAATTTGTTACAAGATTTTACACAGACAACCTCATAAGGTTTATCGATATGGGCTTCAACATATGTGATTTGGTTATGATATTCTCTCCATGAAATAGTTTTTTATTTTATTTGCGTAAGATTGAGTCAAGGAATTGCGTCACTTGTGGCGTTACTGAAGATATATATGTATATTTTTTTAAATCTTTATTTATTGAAAGAATTTTGTCAATTTGAATATATCACTTCTGCAGGAACATTACATCATATATAATACATTTGTTGACGAAATGTCCGGTTTGAATTTTACAGAAATAATTTGTTTAGATTGCGAAAAATTAATTATTTAGATATTGGTTTAGTTTTATATTTGTTAAGTCTGCCTCCAAATGATAATTTTAGGTATTTAGGTAAATTAACAAATGTTTAGATTTGAGAAAGAATATTAATTTGTAAAAGTTTTAATAATAAGCAACCCGGATATCAGATGAATTTCATGTCGAAATATTTGTACATATTTATTTCATTTCTCTTTATGCAACTACCAGAAGTAGGGAAATGTTTTTCTGGAGAAACTCACCATGTATAAGTGCCATAATATACGATGTTATCCTATCGGAATTTCGGCTACAGCGGCCATCTTTATTGAGAAGAGCCACAGGGCAAAATTGTTTGCGCAGACACAAGAGCATTATCTATTCCTTAATTCTCCTAATTCGATTGAGCGGCGATCCGACACGACCGGAGATAAATCAAGAGCTGGCTTAACGTGCTCTCAGCGACATGATGGTGTAACACCGCCAGCTTCCTGACTGTTACTAGAATTTGAAAAATCCCAATAGCACATTTTGTATGGCCTTGACTCGGAATTGAATCTCGTGACCACGAGGCAGTTACATGCATACATAATAAATGCTTATGTATGTCTGTATGTATGTAGGCATGTATGTAGATTTGTGTGCTCCCTGCTGCAGCCGGACGGATTTAAACGTATGAGACGTAGTTAGCTACGCCTGATACCGCTACTGACGCCTGAGTTCATAGAATTTTTTTATAGAATAGGAGGGGAAACGAACAATCGAATTCTTCCTACGACTACCGATGCCCATCATCATCCACATAATTACTATGCCGATGCATTGCCCTCCTACGCCCTCCCTCTCCCCCCCAAGCCACAGGTTAACAAACCGCACGAAACTCGACACTGATGATGTCACTATAGGGCAGTTTTATGTGAAGATGTAATGTTATGTACTATGCATGGCATTATACACTAAAAACTTCCTCGTATCTAAATTAAAATAATCTTTTCGTATTTTCATCAGAATACTGCCTAATTTTTCTGACTTATTATTATGCTGAACTCAGCTTATTCGCAAGTCTTGAAATACGAGGACACCACTGCAATTTGACATAGTGTTTTTTCAAGAAACAACGTTGAGTCTACTAAATCTAGGTTCTCGCCATTTAGTAGTATCCTGATTTACGTCGGCAGAGTAAATATAACGCGGCTAGTTTTATTACTATTCTATAGTAAGTTACAAAGAGCACTATACACCTCGTCATCTCTTATATTTAAAATTATAGGACGTCTAATCAGCAAATAGTACTACACTTTGTTATATTATAGGATTAAGGCCTTTATAAATGGTAAGTCCTTTCTATAAACTGAAAAAAGAAATGGCAATAAAATAGACACTTGTGGGACCCTGATTTTTATATTACTGCCGTTAGACCTTTCGTAATAACCTCAAACCTTTGGGTTCTTACTTTCGTATTGATTTCATTTGTGTACGATCTCTATATATTTGTGCGGCATAGCTTATATATTGAATTCCGTACTTTATCTGTACTTATTGCTTCCGTATGATATAGAAAAAACCTTTCAGGTTTAGAGTGTGGCACTCATCTCTCAGCGTCAGTGACTTGTGATCTCTTACCAGCTGATCTACGATCCTATTATTCCTCTCCTTATCCCCTCCCCTAAATATGGTAACGAAGCCTCAACGTACGACGTTTGGATACTCAGTATACGCTTTATAATGGGTTATACGGAGGAAATAAAAATAGATGGAAGTAGACTAATTGACATTTTCATAAACCTTTACCAGGACCTACATCCCCTCGCTTTTGGAAGCATAATTTAAAAGAAATATAATACACACAGATAGAAATTTAAGCGAATGTTACACGTTTATACAAGTTTTCTAAAAGATAGTGCAACTGTCGTGTTAGTATTCAAAGTATTTTATCACAATAGGATTTTACAAAATTGTTTTTGAACGTCAACACTATACGGCTGCCGGTTCAATCCTAACCTGAGAAAAATAAGAGAAACAAAATCACCAGGACCTAAGAATTATGAAAACACTAATGAATATGGAGGAAACATGATTTAACTTATGGATTGAGATTTATCGAACACAGCTCTGTCTGCCCACCCTTTAAGCCCGATACGACGTTATCATACGTTTTAGTTGTTTATGGCGATGCCTAGATACACAGTCTATCCATAAACACTGTTACAAATAAAAGTAAAAAAATGTTACATTTGAATTTGGTATCATCGTGATTTCTCATTTTGGCGCCAACACATTGTACAATATTTTGCGATATTAAAACAGAGCGGGATGATAAAGTGAACATAGTCGCTGTAAATAAATTACTCATAGTAGGTATGGAGGTAAGTGCAACTTTTAAAACTTCCATACACTTCATTTTATTCAAATGTTTGTGTATCGGGCTATAAATATGTACAATGAGACTTCCTCTGTTCGTGGCAGAGAAAGATCTGGCCGTCCACGTAGTGCTCGTACAAAGAAGTTGGTCAAAACAGTAAGGGAAACAATTTGAAGAAATCCTGTCCGAAACTAAAAGATTTTGTCTCGGGAGATAAAGAAAGCACCTAGAACCATGTCGCGTATTGCAATACATGCCTGAGGACCCGTTAAACTAAACATGAATAGGGCGGTAAAATCGAAACAACTACTGAAGCGGTACGCAAAGGGACTTAACAGAAATAAAATGTTTGTATTATTGAGTAACATTTTAACGAACAAGTTGACCGTGTTTATGCTTAAAGCTCTAATAAAGGTGGCAATTAGTCGACAGAGTGCAACGTAGGCATTTTCCAACTTCAGTAATGGTTAGCTATAAAGAAGTGACTGAGCCATATTTTTGTGAAAAAGGTATCAAAATATCGGCACACGTATATAAATATGTCATCCTTGAGAAGGTAGTTAAGCCCCTTAATAAAAATGTATGTTCAATGACCAAGTACGTTCCTTTCAGCAAGACTCGGGGCAAGATCACAAAGCTCGATCCACCCAATCCTGGTTAAAACGAACTTTCCCGACTAGATCCGAGTTGAAGACTTTCTTAATCCGCTGGATTGTGATTTATGGTCAGTTTTAGAGAGTACAGCTTGCTCTAGACGTCGCGGCAATTTGGAGTCCCTAAGACAATCCATACGATTTGCAGCGAAAAATTTCCCCATGGAAAGAGTACATGTTTCTATTGATATCTGGCCTCAACGTTTAAAGAACTGTATTGAAGTTAATGGAGACCAGTTCCCATTAGCTTTTAATATTTTTAGTGGTTTCACATTTCTGTATTAAACTAACACACTGTAAAAGAAAGACAGTGTATTGTCACTAAAAAAATGTAAGGTATATTTTTTAGTCATAATTTTGTCATTACCCTACTTAACATTAATGATTGATGAACTTGTTAAAGTACTTGTAATAAAATGCCCTGTAGGTCACATTGTGTGAGCGCATTCGCTCAAGTTTCTCTTGTTTATTGTGTACAGGATAGGTAACACAAAAATGTGCGTCCAGAATGTCCGTCAACACGAAAGTCGGTCGTCGCGTCAGTGTCACTGTAGAATTTAGACTGACATATTCAATTCGACGTTTATAGTCATCAATCAAGGCTAACTGTTCAAGATAGTATCATTGTCATTTTGTACCTTATTTGCTGTGATTTCACCTGTATTTTCCACCACATTCATTTCAGTGGGATGTAACGTATCTTTTATGATACTATTCGGAAACATACACACAAACTATATTACAATTATAATATTAGTAGCAACACTTCTTCACGCCAGTTTTTTAATAGAGTAGAGAAATGTTACAGAGATATTAGTAGCACATGGGGAAAAATGAGATTTGAAGAATTTGTTAAATACTGTCGTCCATAAAAAACTAAATAATCAGATATGTAGGGTAAATGAATTTTTCCAGCAGCAATTAAATGGCCGATATCACATTATCCAGAGTTTAGAGTGATTCATCATTGGAATAATAGGTTAATTGATAATCTCAATCAAAGACGTTTAAAAAATAAAAAAAAAAAATTGTAAAAGATTAAGTTTTCTATTGGTTATACGACAATAATTTTCTTTACCACTAAAAACAAATATTGCGATCGAGTAAAGAACTCGTCATATTTATATTTTCATTATTGAATTGATCCCCGAATTTCAAGTGCTTTATAATTAATAATTTAGTGCTCGTGGTACGAAAAACATATGAGGAGAAATTGTGTGAAACATTAACCGGTCGAGATGACACCAGCGTAACTCGTTTACGTCGCTTAAGTTTCGCGCACATTTCACTACAAAATTATGTTTGCTCTTAATTCGTTGGTTATAAAATGACAATTCAAGAAATTAATTTCATCGTGTATACGTCGCTTAAGCTGCAATCTGTTAGAGTATATTATCTGACATAATTCAACATGGCCGCCCGGAAGTTATTCGGGTCCAGGTTCTTCATTTCCGACTACCCCCAGATACCTTCGCACAATTCCAATATAAATTTGAATCGGATATAAAATATTAAATTCTGCTTTGAGCTCGCCATTTTTTTTAGAATTAACTTTTCATTTGTATCTTGTTTTACCTTTATTAAAAAGTTATGAGATAGGCACTTAGCAAATCTGTACAGGAGTAAAATATTGTTTACTCTTTGATATATTATAACTAATTATGCGATACTCTGATATTTTTTCGCACCTTTAGTTACATTATTTATTTACTATCGGAGTTTTCGTAGTGATCTGTAATGTTTACAAAATCCTATGCTATAGCTCATGTTCATCAGCTATAATGTAGGATTATAATAGTAAAGGGATTTTACAAATCGATCCACTAGTTACCGAGCATATTAAAGAAAACAAACATATAAAAAACCAAATGTTTCCTCTTTATAACATTAGTCAAGACAATATTAATAATTGGTAATTTAGCATGTTCGCAATGCATTTCTGAATACAATGAACAAATTTGAAAATATATTCAAAATATTAACTAAACTTGGTCCAACCCGCGACTCGAACCCAGTACCTCCCGTCTGTGGTCGAACTTACAACTGGGACTCGAGGCAGGTATATCATAATTATATTAATAAATAATGATTAAAATAACATTTCATAATTAAAGTTTATAGATCATTTATTCATTTTTGACACCACTTAATTTGCTTCGCGGATCAGGGCTACTGCTGAACTGGTCGAAGATTTGATTGCTGTTGTTTATAAGTTATTTTATGCTTCTATTCAGAATAAAAGCATTTTCATTTAATTTCTTTCCAGATTCTCCGCCGTGAGTCATGAATCTGAGTCGACATAACCGTGTATCGAACTCTGAAAGCGATATGCAAACCAAGCAGAATGTCTCTCGTATTGCATTCTATGTTGGATTTGTTATAAATACTGTTTAATTAAAGTATCTATTCATTGTATCTCCTTTAAATATTACGGGAATATATGTCTAGTTATTTTAAATGTGATTGGCATTGGAAACATATGTAAGATTTTATACCGTATCGAAGTCGGGTGTTAGCATGTTGTTGCTAAAATACGTTTGTACAGTTGTATCTTAGACGTCCAGGACATTATCAGTTCCCTTTGTGCAGGAATCCGTTAACTGTAGCAGCCGAGTTGACGTCACGCTCAGTGCTGGAGTCACAGCCACAAAATAACGGTACATACATCTGACTATAGGAAAATTTGTGTGTGCACTTTATTAAATATATCTTATTAGACGAAGGTTAAATAAAAGTATACTAGCTGCCTCAGCTTCACCCGTGAATGACGGGGATCGGAGCGTTACCTTAATAAAATATATGTCGAAGTCGGATTGTGTAACTCGCTGTATTTCATAACGGCTGGCAATATTCGATAACAGAGCTGTTCATTCTCCACCTCTCAAAGAGTCTAATTCCTAATCCTAACAATAATGGCGTCGATTGTTGAACACAGAAAAATAAAATACTATGCTCTGATAGATTAGGTTGTGTTTTTAATATGCACTCATCCGTGGATGAAAACTGCTAAGAACTAAAAATATATTGTGAAAAGCGATCAGACAGACACCCTTTTTGGACACTTTGTTTTATAATGCGTATAATAGGTATGTAGTACAAGCAGCGCCCAGTATATTTATCGGCTTACCTCCGGTCACTATCTTCAGGAGGGGAATTTCCCTAATTACCATCCATTTGTAATCAAAAGGCTGAAGAGAAAGCTTTCTGCTGCTAACTTCAATAATGGGGGAATTCTATACGAAACTTCTACATACTGTACAAACCTATGTACGAAATGTTAACCCCTGTTAAGGGTTGAATATCCAAGAATGCTTTGAAACTTATCTTCTCATTTTTAATCAGTGACCCAAAAATAAACATTCACATTGCTAACTTAATTGCGGACTTCCTTACAAAATTTCGACCCCAATTGCACCATTTTAGGTGTAGGAATTACAAAATTTCCCTAGTGAGCGTCTACTCTTAACTTTATTTTTTACGCTCAGCGACGATGCAACAAAAAGTCAGGACATGTTATTTTATATTATTATATAAATTTTATACTCCTCTAGATGTGGCTCGCGCTTTCACTCAAGAAAAATGAATCTGAAACGAAGGTTTCCCTTTTACGGTATAACATGTATGAGCTTGATTTCATCCAAATCCTTGTTCCCTAATTAGTCTCTGTGCAGACCTGTTGAATAGTCCTTGGGTGAAACATTAAGAAATATACAAACTTTTCTATTTAAAATATGAGTACATACAGTACAGTACAGGTACATAAAAAGCATATTCAATTCACTAAAGTAAAGCGGCTAGTTCCTTTTTAATGCTGCGAAATTCTGTACCCATCTATTATCATAAAACATATATGTAAACTTATTAATCTTTTTATTTCATGCCCAACTAATATAATTATCTTTCTGATCACGCTTGTGAAGAAATCAAATTGTGATGTAATATTCTGTCTACAGGTTGTTATATCAACGTCCTTAAAGTAAGATGCGAAAAAAAAACCTTGACTCATAAATATCATATTATATGAATGTTGCTTTTGTGTACAATGGGAAGCACATAGTTAAATTCGTATTTCACTACTTTAAAATAGAGTAATAGTATAGCTTATAATCTAATAAACAGTGTTTTAGTGAAGTAAAACTTTCACCTTGATTTGGGGAATAAGCTGGTGAATGTGTGTCGTTACGTAAACGAGGCCAACGGGAGTTGAGAGAGATATAGAAATTAGAGATACGTTAGGTTTAATAATAAGGAACAAAGAGGCGGGAGCATACATTTACTTTCCTGCACGAAGCTAGTGCAGAAAATAAAGTTAATTTGGTTTTAAGTTTCACTTCTTAGTATTGTTTGTGCAAGTTTTTAACTTCGAGTAGAAGATGGCTGCAGTTTTATCGACATTTAAGCGCACATCGGGCGGGCCTGAAACGAAATGTCTCTTTTGTTGCACTGAGCGCTATAGCATTCTCCTCTCAGATCCTCCAGCTTTCTCTTCTCTCGTTTAAACAACAGAGATACATCCTGATTTTATCAAATAAAAGGGGCAAACGAGCAGTCGGTGCCTTCCGATGTGTACCGGCTGAGGCGTGTATCCCGTTTTCAGAGGCGTCTTTCCCGTATCCGTAATTCTAAACTTCACAGTACCCGAAACTAGACTGTCTTCAAATTCGGCCCAGGACTCAGGTAATTCACCTACCGACCTGTAGCTTATATGCCAACATACTACGAGGTAGGTGGTGATATGCCTGTCGCGTACTGCGTGTAATTAGAGTTCTGTTCACACAGACACAAGCGGGCTCCGCACATGATTGACACTGTATTAGCGGTCCGTCCGTACTTGTGTCTACTCCTGCACCGCAGGTACATTACGAAACATTTTCGCAACTTCGGGTTTTATGTTTATCGACGTATTCTTTATTTATGGGAGAATCTTTAAAGTTTATTTTTATAGAAATCAATATTTATTTGCGTCATGATATTAAAAAGACCAATTTCATTGTTGTAACAATATGCGGGGTAAGTTATTTGTACAGATAACACGCTGAAAAAAACTAAATCTAGGTTTCAAATTACAAATGTAACATGATTTACAAAATCTAAAAAAAAATCTCTAATAGCCACGCTCGAATAAAATGAAATGGTGGCTCAAAATAAAATTGAATAAAAGAACAAATTCCATTTGAAAAAATTCACCGCTCTAATAAACGGAACACCGTGCACCGGTGGGACGTGGACAGATCGAGCGAATAGGCTTGTTTAAATTTTTTTTAAACTCCCAATTCGTTCTCCACTTTTCTTTTTGGCAATTGAAGCAAAGTAACTTAAGTATTGTTTGATGATATCAATATTATGTGGACCTGTCACCGTTACACATCGACGGACGTAAATTAACTCTTTACAACTTAACAACTATACAATAATTTATAATTTTCGAAGTTCAATGAGGTTCAATATATGAAGTTCAAATGATTTCGATGAGGTAAAACGGCAGCAGCAGTTTTTAAATTGCGATGATAGAAACGCTGCTCGTATTGATGGCCAATTATTACAGCATTTAGTCGCCGCATACACAAAGCATACGAGTATATTATACACATTCAATTTATAGGCGCAAATGTGCTGCCCTCCTTCACCCATCCTCCAACGACAATATGCATTTTAATAATATCTGTGGCCCAGGGTTTCACTTGTGTAACTGTTAGATGGACGATGATACATGTTGTGGTATTATTAAGAGAACAAAGAATTCATTGTTTTACAAAAATATAAAAAATATGAATATTAATTTCGGCCTCGTAAACATTATACTCTACATTTGACATTTTATCACCTTTTGGTTACATCATCGTAGGTTTCATGATGATCAAAACGTTTTAGAAAAGGTTGTATATGCCTATGTTCATCACTGATGAAGTAGTTTCTTATAATATATCAGTGATGATAAATTAGAAACTACATTTCATATGAAGTTGAAATTAAAATTCATAATTTTTATATTTATGGTAATTTTATGGTGAAAGAATTTTTCAAATCGGCACAGTAATTTCGGGGCCTATTCATTGCAAACAAACAAACACTCAAATGTCTCTTTTTGCTTTATTTATTATTATATAATCTAACAGTAAACTAATAGTTAAAAATAGCTGTACTGACATACTTAAAAGAAGAAATAAAGACACACAATGTTCAGTCTTAACCTGTGCCTTTTTGACAATGTTTTTTATCATGTCGTGATTGGAAATTTTTGGGCATAAATAATGGGCATGAAGAATGATTAAGTTACCTGTTAGGATAAGGTCGAATGTTCAGAAATATGAATAGAAGAAAACAGAAACCGCACAATTTACGAAAACTTATCATTGGACATTTTATTCATCAGACAACAGGCAAACTAAAGGATTCGTTAAATGTGGAGTATCCGTCTCATTGTACAAGAAGATCTATAGAAATCTGATAAGAGATTTCCAATAATGAAACATACATTGCGTCTCTTGTCCGTTAAACAGCACGTTTACTGACTTGTATTGAGGGCGGTAAGTAATATGTCATTTCATTCATATGTAACATTTGCATAAATAAATTTGGTTGATTATGTAGCAAATTTATCGCTTAAACCCCTGCACTGGCCGTCCTCGACACCGAGGAGTGAATCAAGGCTGTACACTCAGTAACGAACCACTTCTCATAACACCGCCGTAAAGTGACATCTTCAGTGTCGCGATTTGTGCGGTTCGTTAGTAACCGGTGGCCCATTGGGGTGGGGAGAAGGAGGGCAACGCATCGGCATAATTATACTGATGTTCATGGGCGGTAGTCGTTGAAAGGCTCCGATTTCTCGTTTGTCCTCTATACTATAAAAAAATGTTATTACTCACGGGCGAAGGCGGTGTGGATTGATAATAAATTAAACACTGACTGATTCAATAATTTTGCAAATACATTCGTGATCTTCGATGTTTAAGAACATGAAAAATATATAAATATATAGCATACGCTTTGTAATTGTTCTACTTCGCAGCGGTTTGTGAATACTAATTGTATTATGCTTACATGTGGCTTGTGTGGGTCGGGTACGCAAGTAGGGTTATTCAATTGTTCGTAAATACTTGGTTTTCTTTATTTCATGGGCAGGACGACCAGCTGGTGCAGTGGTAACATAGCTCAGATAAGCGGAGCATGTTGCTCCAGAGGTCACGAGTTTGTCCCGCCCACGACCTGAATGTTTATCCATGTGTTATAATTATAAGATGTACGAGTATATCCATGGATAAAGAAATGGATAGAAATATTTACCATATAAGTTAAATATTTCCTAAATTTATAAATACTATATAAAATAATACATTATTACCGTTGTCTAGTAGGTACAACCAATATAATTTTATAGTATAGCAGTGCCCAATTAATATGTGAGCGTATCGTCCGTTGGAGTTAATTATGCTACTTGTTACTCTAGTTCGCTCGCAGGCTCCACCCACTCGGAGCATTGCTATGACTCGGCACTACATCACTCTGACGTCATACCATGCATGTAGCTAACGTTAAACGTTATACAATTATGGTTCCATAGGTATAAACATTGACCGGATAAAACCGAGAGGAGCGCATAGTGATTTGAAAATCCATTCATCATCTCGAATTTAAACTTTTTAGTCTCTCGCGTCGCAGCTGAAAAGATAAAAGGCACATTATTCACGAGCCCGAGGTAAAATTTCAGTAAATGTTCGGCACAAAGGAGCGCAGTTAATGGTCTTTTGTGTCACCTCGGAACAACACGACTCGCGGCGCTTCGGAAACACATCCTGTGCCGCCCTAATCCGTTCGGAATTCGTGTTATCATTGTCCAAGAAACGAACAAAGATATTTATAAAAATACAAATAATACACAAACATCTTGGCGGTTATTTATAAAGTCAGATCCGATACTTCACTGCATTGAATTCATTAACTGCCACTTAGTCTAGTGTTTAGCATGTTCAACCACAGTCGCGAGGACCTAGTCGTGTCGTTTTTACTTATTAAGAAGGAACATGCTCCATCAGCCATACTAATGCAAGTTACAAAAAGTTGTCGTAAATACATGTTTATGAAATCATAAGTTTCGTAGCGACAAAAATACCTTGATCGGTGACGCTAACAAAATTTCCTGCATGAGGTTGTAGAGTAAGTTTCATTACCTTACATAAGGGGTAAAGGATTTATAGGTGATATCTCGTCAGGGGACAAAAGATACATAAATAAAGGCGCGTTAGCATGGTCAAGGTTAATTTAGTGGCGTATCTGGCGCGCCGTAAATTCTGTTGCCAAATAAAGGCATCCTGCATTTCAATCTGAGCCATGAAGCCGTACTCTCTCAAACTGACCATAAATCAAAATCCTGCTCAGTAAGGTCGGGACTAGATGAAAGGTAGTCTTCAGCTCTGATCTAGCCCGGAACTTTCGGTTTTAAACAAGATTGGGTGGAACAAGCTTGCTCTTTTGGTCCGTGTCTTTCCAGGTTGTTGTTAAGGGACTTATCTACCTTCTCAAGGATGGTATCTAGATATACTTTTGTAAATGTTTTGATACCTGTTTCACAAAAATATGGCTCAGTCACTCTTTCATAGCTAACACCCCACCAAGCCATCACTGAAGTCGGATAATACCCACCTCGCACTCTCTCGACTAATTGGGAAGCTTTCTTATTGCTTTGAGCATATATGCAGGCATTTTGTTTGTTAAAAAGTTACACAATTGTAAAAAAAATCACATCCGTAAGCTAAAAATAAGGGTGGTCACAGAATTTTTTTTTCAGTACTTGTTTCGATTTTACTACCCTATCATTTTTAATTTATTAGTTAAGAAGTGGCCAGTGCATCGCTTATAGTGCTGCAAGTGCTTAGTAGTCTCTTAAAATACGCGGCATGACCCTACTTGCTATCTTCAATTCCAGAGCTAAAATCTTCCTTCGGGCAAAAATTCTTGGAATTTTTTCCCTTACTGCTTAGGCCGCTATTTTCGTACGAACACTACGCGATACGCATATCCTTCTTTGTCATAAACAGAGGAAGTGTCATTGCACCTATTAATAGCCCCGTACACAAACATTTGACTACTACCAGGTAGGAGTATGGAGAGTTTTAGGATACCTTCACGCCTGTTATCCCCGATGAGGTAGGCCGTGGTTTGCTAGTACGTCCACAACTCGTAAATCCAGTAGATATGCTAGAACATCCACGGTTAGCCAAGGTACTGATGCCTATTATGTCATAGGTGGCAAGCCAATGGCCACTTCAGGCACAATCCAATCCCGGAAAGTATAATGCGAGCTCAGATTAATCTGAGAAACATTTAATAACAGTTGCCCGATCTGGGGATCGAACCCAGGACCCCACGCGGCTGTCAGTCTTAACAGGCGACACCCGCACCGTTACACAGAGAGAGTTTTAGAAGATGCATTTGTCTCTGTGATTGTGTTGTCAAAATCGCTGTGATTGCATTACACAAAGTAGGTATTACTTTGTGTAATGCAATCACAGCGATTCTGTTCTCTTTATCAGCCCACTCCATTAAATATCGCAAGATATTGAAAATTTACTGAACATCGTATAAAAATGTCAGATTCCAAATTGAAATGTAATGTTTTTTTATTGAAACACCACTCATGGCCAGACTAACTATAACAAAGTAAAAAAAATAATTAAATATCCAATTATTGTTTGACGGTTGATATTTCATTTTAAAACGTGTCTTACGCAAGCGGATGCATGTGTGCTTGTCGTTGTGTGTGTATCGTTTTTTTTCTCGGGGAATGCATTTGTGCATTGTGCTCGGTCCTGGGAGGACATTGCAATTAACAAAATCTGAAGTAAATAATAACTAATGATAGTTAATCGAGTAAGAAGCTCATAGCACATTTGCTTAATAATATTTTCAATTGTATCAAATTTAAAATTCTTGAATTCGTGCATTTTCTTGAATGAATGGGTGGATGGTTTTTTTCCTTCTCGTATTAATATGCACATGACCTCTTTTATTTTGCTTACATTGTCCAATTATTATGCTATAATTTAAATATCAATATTGAAAATAAAGTAATTTATCAAATATCAGCTAGCAAATAAAACTACTAGTGAAACTAGTGCTACTTCATAACTCTTTTATTTTCTGACAACCAACATGTTGTATGACATTTCAAAACGCTTCACAAAATGTACTTTATGGCACTCGTGTTTACTTTGCTTTGAGCATACGCTCCTGATTCCATTGGCGCATCTCTCAGTTCAGACAGTCATCTGTCTGAATGCGTAGTGCAATCACTCTTTGAGTTTCATATTTATATATAGTTTTATTTACTGAGTATATTATTTCTGGATATTCACTTCAATAGGTACGTACCAGACTGGTAACGTAAAATCGTCCCGTGTCTTCGAATGGTGTCCGAATTTTCCCAAGGGGTTCTTTAGGAAGTCGAAATGATTTGATGTGAGTAATTATGAATGCGTTAAATTTTTCGTCCTTTAGTAAAAGAAATGGCCAAGTGCGAGTGGATACGAGAATGACAACTTAAAGAAGTTAATACACGTATGTATCTTGCAGGCACATGGTTTCGTTCTGTATGAACTATGAAATGAACTACAAAATATATTGTAGTATGAATTTATTTCTTTCTTTGGTACGACTTTAAAATACCAAATTTTATAAAAAATATTTACCATTGTTCCGTTTATTGTATATATCGTGTACCTCTCCATCAGACACCCCAAGTGGTTTAGATGCCGTCCTGTTTCATACAGTTTGTGAGTTTCCGGTGGAGTGAAGCAAGGAGTACAACACGACAACTTGAGAATTATGTAGATTGCAATCGACGGTTGCCATCGTTTATGGTGCTAGCCGCTCATTGGCCCCCCTGCTAAAAATACAAATAGGAACATGATTGTTAATTAATATTTACCAGTTGCGATTGTTTTCTTTATCTTTTATTTCTTTCACCATTTCACCGCGGGACATTTCGCAAGCTTCATAGAGCTTCTCTCTCTTCTTCTCTAGTGTCTCTTTTACTGTTTGGAATATGAATATTTTTCACATTGCAAGGTGAGCGAGCGCCCTCTGCAAAGCTTTTGTTGTGAACCTTATCGGGTTAGAGTTTGATACACAATGTTTCGTAATGCGTCTATGAGCGTCGGTAGTCGTCAAACGGCTCCGATTGCTCGTTTTCTCCCTATTTTTTCAAAGTTACTGTTCAATGATCGTGTCGAACACCAAATATAAAAAAATGTGTAATCGTTCGGAAAGCAAATTATGGATTTCTACCCGATAAAGCTTTTACTTTGTAATTCAAATAAGCCCCTCAAAAGAAAATCCTGGCTACGGCCTTGATCACGTCCGCCATTATTTTGTTTGTTATTTTATTATTCATTCACTTGTTATTTTATCTATCCTTGCCCACATATATCCACACGAAGGCCATAGGCCAAAGGGCAGCGTAGGTGAGGCGTGACCTAACATGTCTTGTAAATCGCAGAAAACCGGTCGCAGAAAAGCGCGGGCGGCCATAGCCTGATTGACCATTCGGTCAACATGAGATCCTATAAGCATCGCGCGATCGATACTGTATCCGAGATACACGACAGGAGTTTCCCAAGACACAAGATATCTGTTAAGCATCCCTACCGACGATAATGTGTTAATAACAAAGAAGCGAGCGCCAAAACAAATGCGCCGCGGAAAGGTTGCGGTTGAATCCTAGAATAGTTAGATTTTAATATGAACAATGACAGTTTTGTGAGATATTTTTGAATGAGCTTATTTATAATTTATTTTGTGTATTAACCATACTGCTGTAAGAAATTCGGCATTTCTGCCGATTTGGAGAGGTGCCTATCGCAAACATTATATCGCCATGAAGATTCACCTATATTTAAATACTTTATGCGGCTTGTAAGGCATTTTATGCGGCTTGTAAGGCCGTTTATGAACATCAAGTAATGAGGAACCAAGTGAAAGGATAAATGAAATGAAATATGCGATCAAGGATAGGACGGGACTGATAAAGTTGATACTGATGAGTTTATTTTATCGTACTATGCATGCCCTAGCGGAATAACAGATTTTACTCTACCACATCATTAATTTGGATAACATTACCATGTACCAGTGTAGCGCATGTAGCACGTAGATATGTAGTAGCTTTCGTATATATATATATATATATAGGCTGTTGTGACTTGGTAACTTGATCGAAGACATTTTGCCCTCAAGAACTTTTACGTAGAAATTAAAAAAGAGCGTTTTCTTAAAATGTATGTTTGAGTTTTAAAAACTCATTAAAATAACAATGAAACTACTTTTACGGATTTTATCGCGGTTTTATTTAATTATTAACCTAACGTTTCAGAACCTTTATAGAGCAACAATGGTCACGGGTGGCCTGAGATGACAGATGTCCTGATGTCATAAGCTGTTAAAAGTGTTTTCTTTATTCGGCACAAGTAAACAACAGACTTCATTCTACCACACCATTTATTTGGATATTTATTTGGACATCACCATGTGCCGTGTAGCGCACGTAGCATACACTACGACATAACGTCTACTACACGTAGACATACAGGAGCTTGCATATATCATCTAATCTATATCGACTAATCATCGACTAAAAATCTACTACACGTAGACATGCAGGACCTTGCATATATAGGCTGTCAACAAACAAATCCCAGAATTATTCATTTCTGAGATCACAACTTGATTGTAGTCGGAATTTTTTGAATAATATATTTTGCCTTCAGGAGTCTAAGCGTATAAATATAAGAATGTACATAACATTTAGTTTGAGTTTTAAAAACTCATCAGAATCATTATACACCTGTATTGTGTAAGCAAGAGGTACTACTACCACAGACGTATTAGCCTGATTCATATAATGTATGGGTCTACCAAAACTATGTAAAGTACATATCTTATCAAGAACATTTTGACGTGTAAATGAGATAAAGATGAGAAGACGCCGGTGCGCCGTTCTCAAGCTCGGACGTAAGATGATTCAGTCATAAAATCTTTTCTGCTCGACGCTATTTCCGCATTTCACTCTACAATTGTACTTGAAAAGCTTTTCACTATTACTTTTCTCATTTCACACAGTTTATAAAAATTTACGTGCTTTCTGAATATTTATTATGACTCGGTGATTTCTATTCAGCATCAGATATTCTTTGAGTGTATCTCTTTGAGTAATGATCCTATTCCAGATTAAAATCGCCTATTTTTATTTTATTATATATTTACCTGTATTAACTTCCACCTACTATTACTATTTATTTCTATATACTATTGACTTAGTAGTTAGCAATTACGTCCCTCAACTTGATACATAGCTCAAAAACTTCTTACAGGATTCGTAAATTTTTGTTAAATCCTAAATTAATTGTTAGTCAAAATCCTAAATTAGTTGCTATAGATCCAGTAATTATGACAAATTGGAAAACTTACCAATAATGACCGATTTATCATGAATTACATTATCTATGTGTAGATCACATATATCGTATGTGGTTTGTGTTGAGGTTGAGAATTATTTAGTCGCTTGCCGTCGTTAAATTAGTAATTGTGGCCAAAAACAGACGGTCTGCCAGCCAAGCGGGGCCATCTTAAATTATTTGAAACGTCTTTATTTTTTACTTTTCATTTTATGCCATTTAATATAATTTTTAAAACTATTTTTCAAATATACAGTGTAGTAAATATTTTCTGGGTATACAAAAATTCAATAAATCAAGTAATCAAGCGCTCATAAAACCAGAGCAGCCTTTATAACATTAGTGAAATGTATTGATAGATTAATTCTATGAAAGTCAATTCATTTATTCCACATCATATATATTATAAAATACAATTCTAACAGCTTGGTAATATATAGTTTTACATAATTCTTTTTATTCCTTATGAAAGTCCACGCAAACTTCACGTAAAGTTAACTTTTTGAAACGAAAAAAGCTGTGTTGTGCGTTTGAAAAATAGAGGCTGCTTAGTGTTGAACTAAATATTTTTCTAGAATTAGGACTAACATTTCTATGGCCCTCATTTTCACTTACTTGTTTTACATGTAATGTTATTATTGAATATATTTTTATTCTCTAACTAGTGAAGGCCTCAACTTCACCCGTGAATAAATTATATACTTAAATCTTTCTCAGGATCGCTTATGAAATCATTGGTGAAAAACAGTTGAGTAGATATTGTGAAAACCGATCACAAACAGACAGACAACTTTTGGGGACTTTATTTTATATTGTGTACGCCTGTCACTACTGGATATTGATGCTTTCTGCTACTGAATCAATATAATTTTCATCATCGGATCAGCACTTCCAAACATTATCCTACTGGAAAAATCAAAGTTTTCTAACTTTACTCTAAGAGCAGCGTTCATTAAGTTGAAAAATAAGTTTTTTTATTTCTCCATTTTGTCCACTTCACTAGGAATCTGGTAAGGTTCATAGGTATATACACTTAGACAAATTATACTTAATCCATTCGACTAAACTTTAAATAATAATTTGATTTAGGTCGAGCAGCAAATAAAAAAAAACACACACAATTTTTGAATCTGAAAAAATAGGAATAAACTGTGATTTAATCCGCTTTAATAATTATATTGTAATGAAGTTTCACTTAAAGTTAAGAAAACGTTATTTTAGATAAATGCTGAGGCAACGTAAAATAGCAGGTAACAGGCGAAATATCCGGCTATAAACGGTTGGGCCTCCCGGATACCTCCGATTGTGAGGAGCCTACTCAAAATTGTGCATACTTCAGAGATCATTAACTCTCCTCTACAATGTTATTAAGACAAAGTTTAATCTTTGCACCATTTTTATTGGTATTCTAACGGGAGCCTCCCTACCTCTATTTGAGGTACAAATTTTAAGAGGCGCGTCCAAAATTCTGCGAGCAAATGAGGCTTCCAATAAATCGATTTAAATTTTTCACTTTAAAAGCTGAGTCATGATTCTACTGTAAAGTTAACACGACTTTCAATCTCAGCTCTTGAATCTTTAGCATAGTACTGTAATTGTAAATGCGAGTACAAGTTATGATGGAATACGCCTTAATACTTGTAATGCTCAATTCGCACTCGCAGATGCGTTGCTGGCCTTATAGATATTAATAGTTTTTTTTAAGATCCCTAAGTCATATCGGTCAGGGAATACAGAAGGGGGTAGCGGATTCCTTAAAGAGGTAGTGTGTGGGAAAAAAATGCGCTCAGAACACAGGGTAGAGAAATCCGCAACATGTAGACGGGGCCGGTGAAATTTTGAGTTTTAACACGAAGTCCTGTAAGGTCTGTAAGTCAGGACACTACCCGTGAAAAATGCGGTAGATTATGCACAGTGAACTGATATCTCTATGCGAGGCAAGAGTATCAATCAAGTTGGAGAGACCTTCGATAGACGATCCACATTCAAGACGCACTAAACTGAAAACTGGGTTTTTTTCTTTTCGTATCAATATGCCGATGACCTCTTTTATATAGCTTGCAGCGTCCAATTATAATGCTATAATTTAAATATCATCTCTAAAATAACGTATTCGAAACTTACCAAATGTCAGCCATCCACTACAAATGATACTAGTGAAACAAGTGTTACTTTATAACCCTTTTATTTACTGACAACCAACTTGTATGATATTTCAAGACGCTTCACAGAATGTGCTTAATGGCACTCGTGTTTACTTCGCTAAAATGTGTAAAAGTTTTTTTACCTTTGTTCCTTTTATTCCATACGTCTTGTTAGAGGTAGTGCCATTAAGCATTGTCACAGAATTGAGGTGGCATGACCGGCGAGGTACAATTCACTCGCATACGATAAGTGATGCTGTCCAGTTTCGTACAGTTTATGAGTTTCCGGTGGATTTTTGGAGTAAAGCAAGGCGTGCGACGAATCAACTTAAGACTTATGTAGATTAAAGTCAACATCTGCCATCATTTATGGCTCCAGCTGCTCGTTTAGTGCGGTCTCGTTTACTGTCGCGTTTTGTGCGGTTGTACACGTGTTTAAAAGCATGCGACCGTTAATGGGCGTCGGCAGTCTTCAAGAGGCTCTCGTTGAGAGTACATTTGGTCTCTTGACATTATTTGGTTGCAATGCAGAGAAGAGACTACCTACTGTAGGACTGTGTGAGGATTATGACTGTATAACAAACATTAGGTGTATTTTATACGTAATCGAGATGAAAATGTAAGTTTTATTTGTAAACTACAAAGTAGGAACAAAATCTAATTTAAAGCTTCGTGGTTATAAGAAGCATCAGAATTTGTGTACTGAAATAAAATGTTGATAGCAATGATTTGCAGATATTGTGCTATTGAATGTTTCGTAACTCCAGCGTAAGGAATTGGCATTAAAAGTACGCGGCGTTTTATATTTATGATTTACAATATTTTTACGAATCTTCTGAATTTTTACATAATTAAATACTCTCAACATCATCGTTATCATCATAAGTTGATCCTCGAGGAAGAATAAACCTTCATCAATCCTCTGTTGGAGAGATGCCTCTTTCTACAGATGAGCTCCTCCGTCTCCGTCCACTTGCATTTAGCCTGAATGTACGAGGACTACATTGTAAGCTGTTGTGTGAGTGCGTGAGATAACATTTTGGAGTAAGGTATATCTATATGATAACAATAGAGCGGATGGCTTTGGGCGTCGGTGGTTATCAAAAGGCACCTATTGTTCTTTTACCACCCTATATGTATGACGATTGATAGTGGCTAATATTCAGGCTGTCGTTCATATGAGGTTACGTCCGGAATCTTCGTCACATTCTCACGTCACCTATACCGCCAGTTTGCGGTAGCTCGAAGAGCTATTGAACGTACCATGCGTGTTTCTCTGTCCGACAGAATCCGTTACGAAGTTATAAGGCAGAGAACTAAAGTATCCGACATCACGCGACGAATAGGATCACTGCCTTCTCGTCACGTGATATCAGATACTTCAGTTCTCTTTTCAGTGTGTGACTAGTCCATTGCCATAATGGCAGATGCCAACAAATGACAGATGGACCAGTAAGGTTTTGGTGTGGAGGCCGCGATTAGGAAAACGAAGTGTTGGTCGACCGTTCACTAGGTGGGAAGACGATCTCCGTACAAAAGACGGTCCGGGATGTATACGAGTAGCAGGAGATTGATCGTCTTGGCGTTCATTGAAAGAGGCTTATGTCCAGCAGTGGACCGATTTGGGCTGATAATATTTAAATGAATATTCAGGCCTCATGAGAAGCTTATTAATCCGTCTAAAATTTACGATCCCCGAGCTACTACTGGGACTTCTTCACAGGCTACGAAGGAGCCTGCGTGGACTACGGGCACCGAGGCGAATTTCATAACCTGGGTCGGGTCGCGAGGGGATTACTGCGTGCGTGGATCTTCCACACTGGCCTGGGGGGGCCTACGAGGATTGCGGACTTCGAGGTGCACCTCATGACCCGGGTCTGTTCGCTAGGGGCAGATATCCCTTCGGTGATGGGGCAACCCACCGATGGTGGTGGGTTGTCGCGCGCCTAGGTGCGGAATCCATATGGACTGAATGTACGGTTGCGACCGCGGCCTACTGGCCTGCAAATGTGGTGGGTATTGTAGTGTGATGATGTCCAAGTGTGATGTGGGCTATGTATGTGTGTGAATGATCCTCGTCCTGATTGTCGGGGCCGAGGACCCTTCTCCGCGGGATACGAGTTCACGCGGGTACGGCCGACCGTCGGGTGCTCGCGAGTATAGCGGAGCCAGGTCCATCAGGTTGTTGTTCGGTCCATTGTCCGCGGTACTAAACATGCCTCGAGGCAATAGGGCCACAAACTCACTGTCAGACTAAAACCGCAGGTCTCGCGCGATCACGTCTTGCCGGATGTAGCGGCCGGCTCCTCTGATGAGCTCTGACTCACAGGGATGTGGAGTAGAGGACGTACACTCCGGTTTCCTGTCCGGCGACACAGCAGCCGCAGCAGAGGCCGAGCCTAAAGCCCGAGAGAAGACGACACACGATTTTGGAGGCGTATCGTCTCGAGTTCCTCCTGGAACTCTTCCATCTGCTGTGGCGTGGGAAATAACGGGCGACCCGCTGTCTACTCCCCGTACCTTTTTTAACAAAGGTCGTCCACTCTCTAACTATGTCGCGCAGTGCGTCTTCGGACCTGTTCTGGTGGTCCTCTTGCGTGTTCACAACAATATATAATAACAATACACAATATGTATACAAAAAGCGGTTAGGCTACGCCCCGATTCCGAACACGGCACGGAATAATAACTATTCCGGACCGCGTTCTGAAGAAGAACGTGAGGGCTCTCTCACCTTTCGGCAAGAGAAAGACAGTGTGCGATACCGAGTGCGAAGGAAAATGAGCATAGTCAGCCGTCGGAGATTACTGTCCCTTCGGTATAGGGGTCCTCATTTCTGCGGACCTTACCCGAAACGAATCGCGGCATTTCTGTCGCGCTTTAGCTGTGCCGTGAAAGGAACAGCTATACTGTCGCGTTTCGTTTCGTGCGCGAGACACACCTGCCCGCTCGCGATAGCCCAATTCGGCTGCATTGCATTCTGCATTAACCTTTCATTAGAATAATTAATAATTATTACTTATTTCTATAAATATTTCGTTTGTTTAGACTACTCGTATTGGTTTGTTATTATTTCTATTATCCGTAACGAGCAAATACTCATTGGAACGCCACGTTTTGAAGATTGAATTGCCAATGTTCTCGCAACCGGCGATGCACAAGATGGACCTTAATAAAACGACACCAAAATGTTGCCTCACAGAATGTACACGTAGTGCTACATACAGTCCAAATTGGAGGTAAATGTCAAAGGCAATAATTAATAAAAAAAGACATGCAATATTTTCCGATTTTGAAATATTTTCCGATTTTAGGTAACATGCAATTTAAGATTGGTTAAAATTCTTAAAATGTCCGCGTTAGTGTCTAAGATGAGCTACCGACGTAAAATTCTTAATCATTATGAAGATCCCTCACTTTTTGAATAGTAGCTTACATGATTCATGTGGTGGTTCACCATAGACTGCTCTGATACATTTTTTTTGCCAGGAAAGTTTTTTTGATATCGACCGAGTTACCCCACAACAGTCGTCCGTATCTAAGTACAGACGCATCATAACCATGGTGGGCATCAAGAACAGTTGGTAGCGAGGTTATTTTTTCTCAGTCTATATATGACATATACAAAACTATTGATTTTGCCACTAACATAATCGGCATGAACCTTCCAGTTTAGGTTTTCATCGATATATACACCTATACCTAAGAATTTTGTCTGACTAACCTTTTGTATTATATCTTTTCTAAATGATATATTTAAATATTTCTGTTTAGTAGCATAGTTTCCGAATTGCATATTGCGTTTAGTTTGCTGAAATTTACATTTAAATTGTTATTATCTAACCAATCAATTTTAAACCAACATTTGTTATTAAATTATTTGATTCCATGTCAGTATTATTATTATTAATTATTACGAAAATATCATCTGCAAAGAGCATGTAAATGCTATTAGAAGGATCAGGAAGATCATTAATGTAGAGCAGAAATAGAAGTGGGCCGAGCACCCTTCCTTGCAGAACGCTACAGCCGTTGAGTCTACATTCCGATTTATATATAGTTACTATATTTTTGCTATTTAGAGACATAACTTCTACATATTGTTGCTTGCTATTTAAGTAGGGTTCGAACTATTCAAGAACACGTCTTCTTATTCCTACATTGTTTAATTTATTTAATAAGATACTGTGGGATACCAAGTCGAAAGCCCTGGACATATCGAAAAAAAAAACGCGGAATGCTAATTGTCTATTATTTAAGCGATTGGTAATGGCATGTATCAGACTAGAAGTTGCCTAGTGGTACTTTTATTACATTGAAACCCTAATTGTTCCTGCTTATTAATATCAAATTTATTTAGGAAAGACGACACACATTTGTACATATTTTTTTCAAATACTTTTGTTAGGACCGGTATCGGTGGTATGGGATGGTAATTGTCTAAATTAGTTTTATCTCCCTTTTCTAGTAGCGGTTTAACTATTGAGGTTTTAGATAATTCTGACAAGCGCCCTGTTTCGAAAGAAACATTTATTAGATATGTTAGTTACAATATTTTAAGACCTTCCTGGCAATTACATCGTTATCTTTGGCACTTGTATTATTAAGAGGTAGAATAATATTTTTAATTTCGTTAGAGCTGCAGGGTGTCAAGAAAATACTACTCAAATACGAGTTTTATTAGTATTTTGTAGTTTTATTTGTTTATTTTTATTCGTCAAATTAATTAAATGGTATTTAAATTCATTAGCAATGTCAGTAGGTTCCGATATGATCTATACTAATAATATAAAATTATAGAGTGTTTGTTTGGACGTGCTAATCTTAGGAAGGATTGCAAAGAATATTTTTGGTATGAATAGTTAGTATGTTGAGGGAGACGAAAGACTATACTACAACTAATAGTAACGGAGTTAGGCGTGCGAATCCGCGGGGTAGTGCTAGTAACATGGTATCTAGAGGCTAAAATTTATTTAGCAAATTTTATTGTTTTAATTTTGTAGTCGTTGATTTCTGTTAACATTAAATAACCTTTATTGGTATTTTTGAAGTTCCTTAGAATACTAATGGTGATGTACGGAAATTTTGTAAGTGACCATGATACTTGTAGACGCATAGGTTGCGGTTCATTTGTAATTTCGGTTCGAGGATTTTAATATGAAAAATAACATATCTGTGAGATATTATTAAAGGGGGTGAATTACATTCGTAATGTACGTAGCGGATCTACTATATTGCTGTTAGAATTTCGACATTTCAGGCGATTTGGAGAGATGCGAGTCGCATACATATACCGGCATGAAGTGTCGCCTATGTTGAAGTATTTTAAACAGCTTGTTATGCTCCGTTTATGACGACAAAGTAATGAGGAACCAAGTGAAAACAAAAGTGAAACCAAGTGGAAAAATAAATTAAACAAAATCACGATCCGGGATGGATGTGAATGATAGGAAACTTTCAGGAAGGGCCTGATGAAGGTATATATATAGATACTGATCATCATTTTATCTTACTACGCATTTAATTTTTTCATACTACGCATGCCCTCGCGGAACAACAGACTTCAATCTACCGCACCATTCATTTGGGTAGCATTACCATGGGCCGTGTAGCGCACATAGCATACGCTACGGCGTAGCGTGTGCTACACGTAGACATGTAGCAGCTTTCATATATAGGCTGCTAACAAACAAATCACAGATTTATTAATTTCTGAGTTCGCAACTTTATTGTAGACAGATTTTTCTGAATAATATATTTTGCCTTCAGGAGTTTAAGCGTATGAATATAAGAATGTACATAAAATTTGTTTGAGTTTTAAAAACTCATCAGCATCATTATACACCTGTATTGTGTAAGCAAGAGGTACTACTACCACATACGTATTAGCCTGATTCATATAATGTATGGGTCTACCAAAACTATGTAAAGTGCATATCTTATCAAAATAGAACATACTGATGTGTAAATGAGATAAAGACGAGACGAAGCCGATGCGCTGTTCTCAAGGTCGGACATAAGTTGATTCAGTCATAAAATCTTTTCTGCTCGACTCTATTTCCGCATTTCACTCTACAATTGTACTTGAACAGCCTTTCACAATTACTTTTCTCATTTCACGCAGTTTATACAAGTTTTACGAGCTTTCTGAATATTTATTATGACTCTGTGATTTTTCATTAAATAATATCTGAAAGCTCAATAGAGCAATAGATATTATAATTTCCACCGTTACTATTTGTCATAGGCTTGTGAATGTACTAGCACACCTCTGCCTCTTTGGGGATAATAGGCGTGAAGGTACTTTTTTTACTATTACCTAACTAGTTACCAATTCATAGCCCTAAAGCTTCTTAGATGATTCCTTAATAGAACAATGCTTATCCTAAATTAGTTGCAACAGGTACAGTAATTATGACCAATTAGAAAACATACGAATCATCACGAATCTTAAATGGTCCATATTGATATTTAGAATTATTGAGTCGCTTGCCGTCGTTAAATTAGTAATTGTGGCCAAAAATAGACGGTCCACTAGCCAAGCGGATTAATATTATGTTATTACAGTGCTTATTTAAAACGTTGTTACTTTTGTACTTTTTATTTTATAATATTCGATATAATTTTAAACTCTTTTAAAAGTTACATTTTCTTTAAATATGCAGTGTAATAGAAAAGCCTTACGTCTTCAGGGTATCTTAAAATGCAAGATATCAAGTGACCCAGCGCCCACAAAACGCGAGTTGTCTTTATAACATTGATGAAATATATTGATAGATTAATTCTGCGGCAGTCAATTCATTTATTCCGCATCATACATATTCACATAAAATATAATTCTCACAGCTTGGTAATTGTATGAGAATAACCAGAAAATTGTTTACGTTCAGATGTCATAAATATCAGAGATCATTTGAAACGTATACGAAATGAGACAATCTGTATACACATAGTATGTAAAAGTAGCATACCTACATACTATATTCACGTTGTATAAGCGATACACTCTGTATACACATAACTTAGTCATTCTGACGCGTGGTTTTACACATAAAGTATAACGAGAACTGTCCAAATCCCCACTAAATTTAATAACGCGTTAATAAAGTAACAAGTATAGTACATTATTGTTTGGGTTACGCTACAAGTATTTATTTCGTCAAACCAACTGGTTTCTTTTTCTTTATGTTCTTTATCCAATTTGTTTTTTCTGTTTCTCCGATACTACAGTATTATTCAAGGATAAAATCGTAACAATGTAGCGTATTGATTATTATAATTTACTATCTTAATAACATAGTTTTACAAAAGTCTTATTCCTCTTTGTGAAAATCCATGTGAAAGTCACGTAAAACTATCTTTTTTTTTTGCAAAAAAGTTGTACATTCCAAAAATAAAATCTACTTATACTACGTAGTACAACGGACTTATCTAGAATTAAGACCAACGTTGCTTTAGCCCCCGTTTTCACTTACTTGATTTACATGTTATATTATTATTGTATATCTTTTTATTCTCTAACTGGCGATTAACCTCGACTCGACATTATATACTAAAATGTAATTATATAAAAAAAAAACAGTTGTGTAGATTATGAGAAACAGACACACAGCTTTTCGAACTTTGTTTTACAATATATGTCTATGTCACACGCCTCTTTCATTCCTGATTAGGGGTGCTTTCTGCTAGTGAAATATTTTATCATCGAATCATTTTCAAAAATTGTATCCTATAGGAACAAACAAAGTTAGAAAGTTAACATGGCTATAATAATAATATTTAGGAGTATTTTGCGTTTGAACTTTTTTTCAAGGATGTCTTATGTTTCAATTCTTAAACACATTATTTTCCATGTCACTAAAATCATTTCCTACACACTTAGATATATTACACTTAATCCATTCAGCTTAACTTTAAATTCAAACTCTATTTCGGTCGAGAATATCATGTTAGAATTATAAAAAAAACACACTTTTCGTACCTGAAAAAATATATGACTAAACTGAGACTTAAACCGTTTTGATAATTATATTGGAATGAGATTTCGCTTAAATTTACGAAAACATTATTTTAGGTAAGTATTGAGCCAAGGTTAATTTGCAAGTAACACGTGTAATTATCCGTCTATAAACGGTTGGCCCTCCGGAATACCTCTGGTTGTGCGGAGCCGGCTCGAAATTGTGCATATTTCAGACATCATTAACTCTCCTCTACAATGTTATAAAGACAAAGTTTAATCTTTGCACCATTTTCATTGGTATTCTTACGGGAGCTCCCCAGCCTCTATTTGAGGTACAAATTTTAAGAGACGCGTACAAAACTTTGCGAGAAAATGAGGCTTCCAACAATCGATTTAAATTTTTCACAAGCTCGATGTTAAGTATAATTTGTTGATGGTTATCATTGTGGACATGTTATTGTTTATATTATGTCAGTTATCATTCAGCGACTGTAAAGTCACCGTTACATAATAAAAAATCCAACAAACATCCCATAATGTCATAATTTAAATATGACCTGAAATTCTATTTTCATATCATGATATGTGATGTCCAACCGGAGGTATAGGGTGAAAGAGAGCAACGCCATGTGTAGATATTAATGTGCAGCGGTCGTCACCAAATGGCACTCGACTTCTCGTTTATCTTCCTATACTACGAATATAAAAGATAAAAACGATACTCTATTAAACTACTAAGCGCTTAGCCATCCTGATGCCGATCGTATGTTGCTTAATTTACTCGTTTGATAACAAATTGTTTACAACTCTGCTTTTATAGTAAAAGAGGGCAAACGAAGATTATTTCATCTCTTTCTTTCTCTACGGACCTCTATACACATCAGCAAAGTTATCATGGGTTGCCCTCCCTACGTATGCTCTTCCAATGGACTCCGGAAACTCACACACCGCACGAAACGCGGCGGCGTACTAGTCACTTTATGACGGTATTTGTGAGAGTGGCATTTTCTCGGTCGTCCCTGTCCAATGCGACCGATACAGAGCATGGCGCCACCTCTTACTAAAGTTCACTTAGTAAAATATGTAATAGTGAACATAAAGACGTGCGTCATAAGACGTACTATCACATATTAAGACTATTAGAAATTTTCCACGAAGACTAAGTGCTCAAAGCTTCCAGCTAAAAGCTGCGTCACGAATTTACTGTAAAGTTAACACAACTTTCGATATCAGCTTTCAAGATCTTTTAAGACAGAATTTTGTTTGCACTTCACCTGAATCTTAACCTTAGTATTGTTATATATAAATGTGAGTGCAAGTTATGATGTAATATGTCTTAATATTTATAAAGCTCAATTCGCACTGGAGATTGCTCACGCCCAATACAGCGGCTATAAGCTATTGCATTATTTATTAATGTTAAATGCGGTTTCATCATTATCAAGTTATATAAATCTAAATTTTATCAAGTCGTCGGGATGCAGAGTTGATATTAATATAATGGTACAAGAGGTTTCGATATATATTCTTAGAATCCTCGGACCAGAGTTGTTTGGCGTGTTGCCGGAGAGCCTGATGAATTTGTCGGTGATCCATGATATTATACTTTAAAATCGCTGTCCACTTCCGCTATCTTAGTCATGAGAGGTACTATTAAGTTCTTTTATAGCATAGGAGCCAAACGAGTAATTGGGCCACTTGTTAATACGTATTCACCAACGATAATAGACATCCGCAGTACCAGTGGACTTGCAGATGGGTTGCCGGACTTTGAGAGAAAAATGGGTCCTTTTCTTGAAGATACTTAAGTCGTATAGGTCCGAAAATGCCAAAGGGGCAGCTGATTCTATAGAGAAGTATTGCGTGTTAAAAATTGCGCTCAGAAAGTACGGTAGAGCACTTCGGAACATGTAAACTGGGTCGGTGAAGTTTTGAATTTTAGCGCGAACTGCTGTAATGAAAATCAGCTGCAGGTATTAGTCCAAACAATTCCAATCCTCTGGGCACTACCCGTGAAAAATGCAGTATATGCAGAGTGTTTTTTTTTTTGCCCATGTGCGACTTTGCTTTGTCGATAACACTCTTGGGGGGCCAGAAAGCAAAATTACACACCCTTTCTTACTCGCTGTTATCTATATCATGTGTAGTTGCCGCTATTAAACCGGCCCCATGGTACTCTTGCTTACGGCGTTATGCCAACCGACAGGAGTGACGAAATCAAGGCTGGAACTTGCCACCTATTGGTACCGCAGAGAACGGAACAAAAACTTATATTCCCTGAAGCACCACACCAGCGGCGTGATCTGCAATGGCATCAGGATTGTTCAACGAGAAGCAGATTTGCTTCTATGATTACGATGCAAAGAATAGACGCATCCCGTCCCAATCTGCAGACTTATAGTGCCAGACACGACGGCAGCTTCCAATGGGCAATACTACTTTCAGGCAATGGTCCGACGATCCTAGAGGAGCGTCGGTGGCAACCAGGTGGAGAGGTGAGAGGATGATAGGTCAACATAAGGTTCAACTGGGAAGATGTATGTACCGTTTATATGCCGTATCTCTCACGATCCACTCGAAACGCGACGACAATTCACATTGCTGTCACTTCACGTCATGAAGTTCAAGTGAGAGGGAAGTCGATTGCATATTACATAAAAATATGTAGCGTGGCGCTACCTCGGCAATTAACCGATAAATTCGTATGGTCAAAGAATATGGATCATTGGCGGAGAGCGAGAAAACGGGCAACGCAAAAAAATAATAATTATGCTGATATTTACGGGCGCCAAAAAAGCTGTGGCTTTTCGTTTGTCTACATTTAATATATAATTAAATATATAGACGTTACAAAGACAATTTAAATTTTCGATACTATCATCTGGTCTCATTGACAATATATAGGACTAAAGCATTATACCTTATTATACTAAATAATTTTGGCTCACTTTAATTGATTACTGAGGACATAATTAAAATAATGTAATACATAATAAGATATTTTGTATTTGCATGCTAATTACTGATAGCAAATTGTGATATCAAATGAAATGCTTTTGACAGCGTATGTACTTACCTACTTACTTACAATTCTGGCAAATAAAGATTCACTTATTTATTAATTATTCACTTATACAGGTGGCTTGTTATTTGTCGTATTTATTATAGAATCAGAAGTACAAAGAAAGGCTTCAGTCGAATGGCAACTGCATTATGCCAGAGCACAGCTAATATTTTTTTAAGAAGCATATTTTATGTAAATAAAACACTAGCTAAGCTAAGTCTCGATAAACTCTAAGATTCTGCTACGTACATATAACACATACTTGTATGGAAAATAAAATGACTCGACGGATGGCCACAAGAAATAAAACGCTTTATTTAAGAGTGAGGTGATAAAAAGAACAGAATCCAAATATAGTAAATAAAGTACCTGGTATTAGTCAAATGTTTGTGTACCGGGCTATAAATATGTACAATATAGAAACTTCCTCTGTTTATGATATAGAAAGATCTGGCCGTCCACGTAGTCTTCGTACGAAAAAGGTGGTCAAATTAGGAAGGAATACAATTCAACGAAAACAAAAACCTTTATCTCGGGAAAAGAGGATGGCACCTAGAACTATGGTCACGCATTTTATGAAACGACTTTGGACTTGCAGCCCATGAGAGACGTACTGGTCATTTCTTAACTCATAAATTGAGGGTGAATAGGGCGGTAAAACCTAAAGAACTGCTGAAGCGGTACCCAAAGCGTGAGCACTGAAGAAAAATTGTTTACGGATGAGAACATTCTTACAATTGAGCGACACCTTAACAAACAAAATGAGGTATTTAGGCTCAGAACTTGAAGGAAGCTTCCCAGTTAGTCAACCCAGTGCAACGTGGGAATTATCCGAATTCAGTGGTAGTTTGATGGGGTGTTAACTATGGAGGAGTCACTTAGCCACATTTTTGTGAGAAAGGTATCAATACATCGGCACAAGTTTATCAAGATACCATTCTTGAGAAGCCTAGCCCCGTAATAACACCATGTTGAATAACCAAGTATGGTTCTTCCTGGAAAACTCGGGACCAGATCATAAGACTCGATCCAATCTTGGTTAAAACGAACGTTCCGGTCTCGATCAGAGCTTCAGCTACATCAAGTCCCGACCTTAATCCGTTGGATTACGATTTATTGCCAGTTTTACAGAATACATACAGTTGGTAGTGAAGAATTTCCCCATGGAAAGAGTGCGGGCTTCAATTGATAACCGGTCTCAACGTTTAAAAGACTCTATTGCATCCAACGGAGACCACTTCGGGTAAACTTTTTATATTTTTAATTGTTTGATATTTGTGTGTAAAAAAATAGTACAAAAAGTAATAACTGTTATTCTATTTTTCTTTGTTACAACATTTGCGGCAAGCCTAGTCTTGCCGCAAATGTTGTCTTGTCTTTGTCTAGGTATATATCGACGATCTCGGAAAATGGGTCCAAAAAATTTTTTTGTATTTAGGGTTTTCGGGGACGTGAGATCTTTCTAGTTAGGTTACATTTTTAGAGAATGATGTTTCAACCATGTTTACATAGATTAAAAATTCCTAAAACATCATTATAATACGAAGCTAAATTTTTCTATAGAAATAGCTCGGTCGGTAAATCGGGCGCGTTAAAACGCTGGAATACCGTTTTCAAATATCGGTCCGATTGTTTATTTTATTTTTTCTCTCTTTTACGAGTTCCTTTTTTTTATAAGAAAATCTGTTCTTGTATAGAGTAATAAGTAAATATAATTCCATAAGAACACGATGTATAAAGAAAATTCCGAGCAAAGTCGAGGTACTAAATTTTAATAGCAAAAACGCGCGTACGTGCAAAACGGCCAAATTTTTTATGATATAATGGTAACAGGCTGTTGTTTTATATTTCATAAAATGTTCAACTTATGTGATCTATAGATGTAATGTTACCCTAACAGGTAAATAAGGTAAAAGGTTATGTATACTGATCTATATACGAACCATACATATATACGTATAACAAAATATACATGCCGTTACTGAGTAACTGCGTAATTGCTATGCTGTGTCCCCTGCATAACGCTATATATTTATAACATTAGTAAACAGGTGTACAGTTCTTTATTATATAAAAATAGACTTTCTAATATATATAGTTAATGGTATTGACTTCAGAACGACCAAGGGCAATTCAGTTACATTACAAATTTGTCAAATATTAATTTGTAGAGACAAATATCTTGAGCGCACAGAAACCATGATGCTTCGCCTCCGTTAGCACAAAATGCACCAGCTACCATTTTGCACCGATGCTATATAAATGTGATCATCAGTACACCTCGACGGCTGGTCAACTCCCTAATTTATAAGGGGGGTATAAGGAGCAGCCCCCTCCTCGGTTCAATTGGCTTCGACCAAGGTGTTTTGATTCACCCCAGGCTACTGCCCCACCGCTACAACAAGGCTTGAACCACGGTGGGGCTACTTACCCCGACATGTCAGCTCAATTTAGCTGCATTTTAAAAAAATAACGATAACAGTAATACTAGTACACTATTTTCTTGAAAAAAAAAAAATATGGCCGACCGAATAATTTAATATCGTCTGATATGTTGGCAACAGACGTATTCACGGAATACCTATTAAAACCACCTACTTGAATGCGAGTCCTACAGTTAATATAATACCCAGTGTGTAATCGACGTGCCTGTCTCTTTGGACAGGACAAAGTTCTGTTATTTCATTCTATTAATCGGCGATGAGTGGGTACGGCTTATCCGCTGGAGTGCCGAGAAACTTGAGAGGCAAATGAGAAATAGGATGAAAATGTATAAAACCAATATATAAAAGGTATGTGAGCTAGCAATATCAATTGTCACAGTCTACTTTACCAAAACAATTCTTTATTACACTCGTAGTGCAATAAAAGTCACGCGCATATCTCATCAAAATGGCGCAATATTCATATTATGTCGCATTGTTTTTGTGGAAACCGTTGGCAATTTTGATTCTGAATATTTTTTTCTATAATATAATTTCATTTACTTAAATGTGTTACTTTTAATCGCAGCTTTAACAGGCGTGATAGCGTCCTGTAAATCGATATCGATAGTTAAAAGCATGATAAATGTAACGTTCAGAGTTATAGTAACGTTTCATATAATCGGAGTCTGTAAGCTTGACATCGTAACAGGTCATCTCTTTCACTCCAATGAGAATTTTTCGCTCGATGTGTTCTAGTTTTACCGGTGTTCCGTTTATTCAAGTGATTAATTCTTTTATTTTTCATTCTGAGCCATTTTAGACGGGATTTTTTTTTGTATTTAGCGAATGGATTATTGTTAGCATGATTTTTATTTCGTATTTCTAGTTCTAGTTGATTTGTTTTTTTGTCAGATTTTTTTATTTTACACAATGGAATATATCTTGCACGAGTATCGGTGCAATTATTTAATTCTTTCCTTGTTAAATAATTGTTCGATTGTTAAATTTATGAAGCTATAAGTGGGACAATAGCTAGTTAATTTTTAAGTAGGTAATGCCAATTATGCATTGCATGTGGTTTGAAACGGCGCTTTTTTCCAGATCACATAGCATCGACGAAAACTGACCTGTGGCATTTTCAGGGTTGCGTACCTTAAATGAAAAAGAAAATGAAACCCTTATAAGATCACAACGTCTTAAGGCCCTAAAATTCTTTCAAGCTATCCCAAGAGGGTATATAACATTAGTATTCGATGAAAATTTCAACTTGATCATTCATGCGTTAAATTAAAAAAAATGTTTACGGAAGAACATAAATACGGAAGGACGGACTTATAAAACTACAGTGCTCGTAACCTTGGGCGCGCTGGTTGTTCCCACACTCGGCCCGTTTTTCATAGTCTGACATAGAGACATTTTAGTTCATAGAAATAAAATCTTTATTTTTATTTCTCAAATTACAGATACTTACTTAATAGCAAAACAGTGATGAATACAGAGAATCATTTGTGGAAGACTGGAACTCAAACTAGATTATTTATATTTTAATATTATCACAGTAACCGACGTACAATATGGTGGCAATCACGGATTAGTATATGGTCTTCTTTCATCCACGGATTCCATGCACCTTCTGATGGAAGTGTGCTCTGTACACTCGCAGACACCAAAACCCCTTCTCTTGTGATAACAGAATAGGGAGATGATACAGACCAGGCACAGCAGCAGCGTAAATATAAACATGAACAGGAAATATAGCTGAAACAAAATGTAAATAAATTAATTACTTATATAGATTATTGAGAATGAAAACTGACGGGAGGGATTAAAATACAGCCTTTGATCCTGCATTTCTATAGCATGGGAGTTTAAACTAGCTGTGGGAATGATTCATACGAGTATAGGCCCCTTCTCCATTATACTAGTGTTAATGATCGAGTTGTCTGTTTTTTAATGAATATTGATACCCATAAACATCTGCTTCATTGTAATGCATATGTGAAGCCATTCAAACTACAACATAACAGCATAGCCAGCTGTTCCCGGCGAGGTTATGTTAGTGAGAGGTATTTATTCATAAGCATTTTTTCTTCAATAATTTGAACGGATAAAGGCGCCACGCGGTGTACATAATGATGATTACATGGTATCACGTAGGTGTCAAAGATCCCTCCCCACTCTGGTTTTAGTCCTGGCGGTGGGGCTTATCAGCCTGGTGTGAACCCTGACGAAGCCAATTGAACCAGGGGGGATCTCCGCACCCCTCTTATAAGAAGAGGGGGTTAAAAAGCAGGAAGCGCTTTCGGTATCCCTCGTATAAGGAACAACAGGCGTTGCGCACGGGGCAAGGGGCGAGGATGGGAACCTCACCCCATTGAACTGTTTCAAAGTCGGTGGGATTGTGCTGTAGTGCGGAACCCCATCTTTGGAGGTGGAGTCTGTCCCTAGGGGGCTGATTAGCCGTCGAGGTGTCCTGATGATTTCTTGTTCCGGGGCACTGATGGCGCTCGCGGTGTTTTCTGCTTTTTATTTATTACACCGCTAATCAATGATAGCACTCCAAAAACCTCAACACGAAACGCGATATGGTAGCTATTAAAATAACCTTCATCTGCCACTAAATACTCTTAACAACATGTATTTTCCATTATAAATGATTGAATTAACCTTCCATGTAAAGCTTTTAAAGGTATTCCCGACTCTTCACTTCCCACAATTTACCGTAAAAGCCACATTGACGTAACTCGAGCCCTTATTTGATGTGAACTAAAATAACCTATTAAAGATGGCTGATCTCACCATCCGTGGTGACATCAGAGCACAGACCTCTATATATGGATAACTCATGCTGCAATTTGCCAATATAGCTACTTTCACTAACCATAAGTATGCGTCTTTTTGCATCTGCGATGATTGCCTAGTTTAGTTGTAAATATGTCCATTCACCGGTTTCGAAACCAGGGCAGGGTAGAAAAGTTTCATTGGCAGTTTTCAGTTTCTAACAATAGTTCAGAGACAGGAGACAGGCAGTGTGAACGTTTCTAAATCCCGTGTCGCGGAGAGCACGTGAATACGTCGGTCCCGTGTATGAGTTCTCATCAGTATTTTCGGACTCCCGTCTCATCAAAATAGAGGAATGGGAAAAAAGAGAATGCAGTTGTATCTGTGGAGACTCGTGCATTATATATACAGATATGAGCGAATGTCCTGCACAGTAGACGGACCTGGCTAATCTCTATAGAGATTGGCAAGCGAAAACTTGACTAGAAGAACATTTTAATATCTAAAGTTTATGCAAATGTTGCTCGTTACAAAAAAATCGTTTGAGAACATTATTATTACATCTTTGAAAGCGGGAGGTTCGAGCCCCTTTCATGATGTGGTTAACGATTTAGGGGTTGGCTTTTAACATAGATCTGTTTTAATTATCATTTTGTAAGAAGTGTATTTCACCATTGTCAGAATACAATATAATTTATTTATTTAATGCTCCACGCTACAGACAAAACAGAACATATAAAATGATCTCACTTAAAAATCATCTCGTTACAGTACAGTTACGAATAAAGTAAAATATACCTTATAGTACCTGCGCGTCTATCATTGCTTTAGTATATTAGTCTATATTTTTTTAGTTTATAAATCCTCTAAAGTTTAATTGATTCATCGATGACTTCGTCAACTCTTAATCCATATTTTTCATTTCTTACCACGTGCCACCACCAGCTATCCATTTATATAGAGGTCCGATAATCAAAATAAGAAAACAGATTCAGGCGCATGCGCGTACACGACACGTGTCTTGAAATTGGGAACCCGGGTATTGGTCCTATACAACAAACAAGCAGATGCAAATAATTAACCTTTTTATTGCCCTCACTTTCAGAGACATAAATTAGAACAGTTTGCAGAAAATATGAAAGAGATCATTATGCAAGATGTGCAGGGAAAGTATCCAGAGATTTATCTTACGATACTGGAATAATGAAATGAGGTTAAAGTTTTCTTTATATTATGTTTAATTTCGAAATATATATATTTTTTAACTACAGCTATTATATTTTGATTTTTTAGGTACTATGTTACTAAAAACAATAATTATAATTATTATAATAGGAGTAAAACGTTATAGGTCTATTTTTCTTATGGGATCCCTTAAAATGAAGCGGAGAATATACTAGACAGATACGTTTTGCCCGCGGACATTTTTGTCCTGGAAATGTTTTAACCAGGAAATATTTAAAAGCAATGTGCAAATAGCTCATATGAGTCTAATATCTATGTATTTAGTGAGACGCTGCATTAGTACCGAACACATGTACGAACGTACCAGTACCTGCAGACGTTAAGCGGCTTGCGAATGCATGCATAAGGGGTATAGGATGCAGTGCCTTGCTTCATTGCGGCGGAGTTGGGCCGGTACGACCGGGGATGTTCCTCTCGCATCTCATGTATTTTCGGTGTCGCGTTTCGTGCGGTTTGTGAGTATCCGTTGCCCCATTTAGGGGCGGATTTAGGGGAAGATTAGAGGGCAACGCAACAGTATAGTAATCATGCGGAATACTTATGGGCGTCGGTAGTTATAAGAAGTATCCGTGTTTAATGTTTGTGTAAAGGCTGGCAAATGGCGAATATATTTTCTGTTTTATTTGGATGGCCTATGGGCGTCATATGATCTGACGCATTTGCCTATGCTACAAGAGGTATTTAAAATAGCAATAAATGACAGCTATGCTGTCGCGTTTTGTGCGGATTGTAAGTAGAAGGTTGCCCACTGGCCGAGAGCATTAGGGTGATAGTTTTGCGGATGTCTGTATAAATCAAAAGATTCCTCGTTTGCCCCTATATTCTACATAATAAAACAACATTACAAAAAATACTCACGCCAAAATAGGCGAGCACGGTTGTGTAAGGCGACATGGCGCTGGTGATGCTTCTCATGGGAAACTGAAGGTAGGCATGAAGGCGAGATGCCAACTTTTCACGGTCTTCCATCCAATGTCCGTTATTGATTTACGTTTACATTTTACTAGCTTATTGTTGTAAATACTATACCATGAGAAACTATAGGAATAATCCTCATCGAATTTCCCCTCGCTCACAGTCACATGGTAGCAGCTATGCTGACTTTAGTTTGGTTGTACGAGTTTACGGTGACCCATTAAAGGAGAGGATTAAGAGGTGCTAACAAACCTCCATAACATTTATGCTTCACTGCCAAAAGTATTAAATTGAACCTCTTTCATGTAGGGTTGATCCAAAGTCGTCAGATGCAGCCAAAAAATTATGTACTTTGGTTATAGGTTCAGGAGTAATTATCGTTCTTTAATAATAATTTATTATAACGTTAACATTAAGTTATCACATGTGCATGAAATAACTTTCGATGGGGTTGTCATATCCTTGTTGGATAAAAGCCCCAAACTAAAATAAAGATTAAAAAAACATTTATGCGGATCCGTGTCGTTAGTGGTCACCAAAAGGCTCCGGCTGCTCGGATATTTCCAATTCGCCATCTTCATTTATTCTGCTAGTTCCTATGCTAGGTGATATATTATATGAATACAATATACAACGTGAATTGTAAAATATTTGATATTCGCTCGAGTCGCTAGGTAGTCCTAAGTTACGCAGTTTAATGTATGTAAGTAATAAGATTACAAACGCGCAAATGTTGCTAATGTACATAGTGACCTAACCGAATTCAGTGGCATTATTGTTAGAAAATTTGCACACCGTATGATACCGATGGAAACTCCTCTGGTTGAGATTTGAATACCGCAGGCGCGTCAGTTGTACAGACCGTAAGCAGCCGCTTGGTCTAGGAAACCATAAGTAAGTAAAATTTTAAGTATTTATTTTGTTAACATTAGTTAAATGAGCTTAAATTAGTTAAGAATCTCGGAATTTTGTGATTTCCAGCTGTAAGCATATAAATACTTGTGTATTGACACAATGGAGGACATACTTTTATCGATTTAATGCTGGTGTCCGCAAAAGTTTTCTGTACATAAATCAGTCAGCACGGAGTTGTCACTCGAGATGTTGCAACCAAATAAACAGAAGTCAATATACATTTTATTAGTTAAATGCCACCATGAACACTAAACCCCACAGATACCCTAAAAGTTGTCTCAAAGCTTACATTTTTCTTTTTTTTATGAGATAGGAGGTAAAGAAGCAGGTGGGTAGTGACTACCGCCGCCCATGGTCATTTGCAAACCTAGGCATCTTACTTACGAGTAAGAGTCGCGGCCTGTAAGGAATGGGTATCCTCTACGCTTGAAGAAGTCATATCAGATAGTAAATACCGAGGGAGGCAGCTGGTTCTGCAGTACAGTTGTGCGCGGTAGGAAGTGGCCTTTAAACCGCGCCGTTGAGGATCTATGGACATCAAGGAGATGGGCGTGGCACCTTGAGTTCTGTCGCGATGTCGGAAGATGGAATTCTGCTGCTGTTGTTAAGCCGTACAACTCCTCAGAACACTCCTCGTGCTCCGAGGAATTGTTAAATAGGAAATATGGTAAAAGACGCACAATGAACCTCCTCGTAGGACCAAGAGATCGAGCTTTTGTATACGGTCCAACGAAACGAGCTGATATTGCGGGGCCTCTGCCCACAGGTGGGTACAGTGTGGTTATGCACCTACGCCTTGTTAAGTTGCAGTCGATGAGCGGGATGGAAAAACAGCTTTGCCATACTGAGCACGTCCAGTTTCTTTCTTATTTTGTGATTACTCTAACAGGCTAACAGCCTTTTTCTGTGTAGATTCTTATGGCCGTCAATAGGGTACAACATGTTTTTACCGTTTGCTTAAGAAAAAGATTACTTTAAAGATAACTCAGGTGTTACTTATCTTTATATAATCTTTTTCTACGCGGTAGGGCTGCGATGTAATGTCGTGCGCAAGGGTAAAGATATCACAAAGTTATATAAAAAAAGTTGAATTCGCGGTACATTATTAACGAGTTCTCAAAGATCTATCTCCGAATGTTTACATGAAGTACTTTTGGAGGCTTAACGTTATGTGACGTCATCTGACGCTTTCAACTTCTCTTTGAAATGTGTGCGGTTACCGGCACACTTGGGAAATTTTAAGTTGTTTTGCGCTAGTGTTTGATATTTAATGAAGATAATAAGAGGCAACACTTGCTGAGTTACAACCGCATTTGTTAGGACTGGGGAGATACCTCCCGCTTACATGATCTGTCGCGTTCCGTGCGGTCTGTAAGTTTCCGGCTGAAACAGCATGAAGCATATACACTATGTCTACGTGTATGTTCATAAGTGTCGGATACCGCTATGAAAAAATATCACGCTATACGGAATGTAGAATAATCGAATTTGCACACAGAGCCTTTGACTTTTTTTGTGACAAAGGGGAATGCATTTACGCATGATACCTGGGAGCCCGGGTGGAACCCCAGACCTATGTTGGACTCGGCCATTGGGTAGCAAAACCAACTATACCGCTACGGGAGCCTTCAGCCGCTATTAGTGGAGGGTCCCGGATCTGCGGGCAACAGGACACCTCCAGCGACAGGCTGGCCTCGGCGAAAAGGCCAGACTTCACCTCCTCGGAGACTGTCCGGCTACTCTATGACAGTGCTAACGACGCCGTGTCTTTCGAAGTGGACCGGGTCCCCATCTCGGCCTGACACGGAACACAGGGGCACTACTGAAGGCGCTACAGACAGCGCCTCCTTCGTACCCCCATTCGTCGTCGGCGGGGGGAGGCCGCGTCGGCATCCTCCTCTCTCACTCACTCGTCGGCTTCCTTCTGGGACATGACGGTCTCGCAGAAGGAAGCCATCGCCTGGTAGGACTCGTCGCTACCGAGCATCGCGACGATGATGCTCGACTTTGACAAGTCCCCTCCGACAACTGATGTCAGATCATGATGCAGCGCCGCCCATCTCGGGCACACGTGGAGGGTGTGCTGGGCAGAGTCCACCGCCGCGTCACAATCGTGACAACGAGTCGTAGGCTCCCTGCGGGCCGTCTTACACAGATACTCACCGAAGCCACCATGCCCAGTGAGCACCTGCGTCAAACGTAAGGTGAGGGATTTGCGCCTACGGAGCATCCACCGCTCGAGGAATAGGCGCAAGGCAGCCGTTATCTCTCTACCGTACGGCTGTCGCGCCAGGTCCTCCCCCTACCTCTGCATTAACGCCACATGCCTTAACCGACGGGTCCGTAGGATCTCATCATGCGTGGGGCTCAGGCCGAGAGCTCTCCTATCCGAGACATAGGAGCAGCTCTCGACAAGAACCTCCGCCACGAGTTCCCACGGAGGATCACCGGCAAGGGCTGTCGCTGCAGCGCACGATACTGTACGGTACCCCCGAATCGACCTCACTGCAATGTCTCTCCGCGCAGAGCGCAGATGGGTCTTATTTATCGCAGTGAGACGATCCACCCTAACCGGAGCACCGTACGTCGCCATACTCCGACAGACACTGGAGTAGAGCTGCCAGCAGGCGGCACTGGGTCCTCCGAGGTTCGGGAGGCCCAGCGCACTCGCCGCCTTCACTACCTTCGGTCCCTAGCATAGCGAAATTTAGACCGAAGGTCCACCCTCCGTCAGGGATGAGCCCCAGACATTTGATGTGGGGGCTCAACGTGACCCTCTCTTCTCCAATCTGCAGAGCGGCCCACGGTGGGGGCCCCTTGAGGACAGTCCCGCGAAAGAGAAGGGCTTCGGTCTTGTCTAGTCTGACCCGAAGCCCTAACCTCTCTATACGGCTGATCACGAGGTCTAGACCGACGAACCTCCTCCCTGTATATCTCTTCCCGGGCATACATGAGGGTGTCGTTCGCGTAACAGATGACACCCATCCCGGTGAGGAGACGGCCTCGCAGGACCCAGTCGTAGCCGACGTCCCACAGGATTGGTTTAAGTACAGAACCCTCCCCACCATGGTTCAAGCCTTGTCGTGGCGGTGGGGCTCAGTAGCCTGGGGTTATCCGAGACACCTTGGGCGAAGCCAATTGAACCGACGAGGTGGCGGCTCTTTTTACCCCTCCTATGAGAGAAGGGACTTAAGAGCAGGAGGAGGTGCCGCTCTTTGTACCCCTCTTATAAGAAGAGGGGACAAAAGAGCAAGAAGTGGCGGCGCATTTGCGCACGGGGCAAGGGGCGAGGATGGGAACCTCACCCCATTGCACTGTACCAAAGTCGGTGGGGTTGTCCCGTGGTGCGGGACAACCCCATCTGTGGAGGTGGCGTCGGTCTCTTCGGGGGGCTGACTTGCCGTCGAGGTGCCCAGATGATTTGTTGTTCCGGGGCACCTCATCAAAGACGGCACTGGTGGCACTCGCGGTGGTTTTTGTGGGTATTGGGCACTATATAATGTGCCGCGAGCCCCACACACCACTGGACCCCACCCAGGGCCAGTGCAGGCGCGTAAATGCGTTTCCCCGCGTCAACAAAAAAAAAAAGTACAGAGCCCTGCGGAACGCCATGACCGACTCGCCGCCACTCAACGCGACCAGTACTCGAGACCCACTCAGCGACCAAAGAGATACGCCTCCAACAGCCTCACGAGATAGGGAGGCACCCTGAAAAATTTCAGTGCCTCACTTTCGCAGTGCCTCACTCACAAAAATTTCGCGGAGGCTATCACCGAGGTGCACGAGAGAGATCGCCAGCAGTCTCCCGTGCACCCCGTCTGGACCCGGTGCCCTCTTCTTACTCTGGAGGCGAGTCAGAATCGCCTCCATTTCAGCCTCCGTGACGGTCTTCATGGGGGGCGTGAAGCCCACGGGTGTGTCGGGGAACAATTCCCCTACGATCCTCCCCAGTTGGTCCGGCTGGAGCATCTCCGTGAGGGCCGACGGGCGCGGAGCTTGTTCCGCGCCCATTTGTACGGTCAGCCCTAGGGATCCCTTACGAACTCCAGCTGGGCCTCCTCCTTGGCTCGGCAAATGGCCTACTTCACCTTTTCGACATAGATCCTGCGCAGCCTGTCATTCCTGTCGACGTCCTGGGAGAGTCTCCGTCTGCTCCAGGTATACTGCCTCCTGGGCCCGTTGTAGGCGGCCCGGAGGCCGGCCATTTTCAAGAACGGGGTCGTTTCGTTTTGTGGTGGGCTAACGATTATCATTGCGAGACGTTCTTCAATATGGCGACTGAAGTTTAACCTCATTAAACCTCTTGATTTTAGGCATTTTGAGTGCAAATAAAAAATTACCTAACCACGAAGGCTTAGTCTGGAGGATAACATCCGCCTAAACCTTCGAACCTATCTGAGCATAGTTTTTTTCTTTCTCTTTATTCTACAATCGATGCCATTGCTTTCGTCATGTCTACCAACGCCGCGAGTGTTAAAGTTAGGAACTAAAATGAGTCAAAAAGGCGGGTAATAATTCACTGTATTTCGACAAGGCTAGCTTTATCGAATATGGTATACCTCTTTCCGGCGCAATTTCACTCAGCCGAATTGAATCAGGCAGATTCTAATCCCGCCACAAAATAGAACAGCCCTGTTTTTGAAAGTGCCTAGCCATAATAAAATACAGCTATTTAGACAATCCATCTGCGACATATGCATCACCGCAACGCACTGTTCTATTTGTCACTACATAGCAAGTCAAATCGCAGTATTTTACTTGTACAAACATGTCGCTACGTTACAATAAAACTATTTTTACGTCTTTTATCGCGAATCATATAAGTGTACCCGTGACCATGGTTGCTGTAAGGCTCCGGAATCGTCGGGCTACTTAAATAATGAAACTGTGATAAGATCCCTAAAATGGTTTTATTATGCTATGGTATATTATAGTATCTTGCTAATTTTGCGCAATTCATTTCGTATACTTACTTACTGTGAGTTAATAGAGCGAAATTTCTCTACAGATTGACGGATGTAAATAAATTGTTTTTGAATTACACGAGTCCTAAATACCTACATATGAGTATAATTACTGCAATGAATGAAGAGGTTTCATTCTATTAGCAAGATGTTACTAAGAAAGTTAATTCAACAGCGTTTAGTCGCAGAGAATTTTCGCTGTCTTTTTTTCTAACTACTCAGAGTGATTTCTGCAAACCACACAACAACTCACACATCTGTAGACACCAAAAGGCTGACGGCCTGTAGCCTACTTGTATTTAAATAAAGAACTTTATCTTAAGTTTACGCGAATGGTACTCATTACAATTAAACTACTTTTACGGATGTTGTCGCGGTTTATTTAATTATTACCAGACCGACGTTTTAGTAGCTTTATAGCAGCCGTGGTCGCAGGTGGGCTGTCCACCGGTGAACGGAGCAGTTCGTTTTATTGTAATTAAGAAAGTTCTTTGATTAAAGGCAATTCAGACTCGCGCAAAGAGCGTTCTGTACCATGATCTATAAAAATTGGACAAGAGCGAGTCACATTTGTCCGTGGAGGGTTCCGTTACAGATAATAAAGATAATCCCATATCTCTTTAACTAAACCTATATTGTTCAAAACTGTTTTACTCATAAGTTTTGAATGAATTCTATAAAACTATTTTTTCTGACCTTCCCCTCGGTAGATCCAAAGTGGGCAGGGGCACGCTTTTTTCACTTCAGAATGGAATATCTCAAAAAGTACTAGGCATAATCAAAAAACATCTTAAGAAGCCTCTATACCGTTGAAAAAGTTCTAAGATTACGACATCCCACAAATCTGTGTTCTCAAGACATCTCTCAATTCTCAGTTACATGTATTCTTAATAATTTTATTTTTCAAAAGCATACTTTGGATAATACAATTAATAAATTATTGTACAAATAAATTCATTGTACAATTTATACAATTATAATACTATAATCCACGAGAAAAGCGTCTATGACTTATGACCGGAGAGACGGACATGACGGAATTTTATGGCTTTTTTGCCATGCCATAAAAATATAAAAACGGAAAAATGTACTTTTTCTATGGGAGCCTCACTTAAAACATAAATTATTCTGTTATAAGAACTTGTTGTTATGCAGGAAACATAAATACATCACCAAATAAATTTTTCAATATCTAGCTATCACTATTCACAAGATACAGTTTGAACACAAACGTACTGACGGACAAACGGGCAGCGGAATCTTATTGATAATAATCGTGTTCTGACATTATGGAAACGCAACCCTAGGAAGAGATTAAATATCTTCTTTTGTGTCAAATAAAAAACTATTTTAATGGGAAATGTCTTCCAGCAAAACATCTTCCTAAGACTTTTCTGTCTGAATGGGATTTTTTTTCTTATTAATGAACATTGAAATGTTAATTCTTTTGTCAGATATACGTGATGAGTATCCCAAAAGTCAACGTCAGATGGGTGTCCCAAAAGTATACGTCAGATAGTTGTCCCAAAAGTCAACGTCGGATGGGTGACCCGAAAGTCTACGTTAGATAGTTGTGTCCCAAAAGTCGACGTCCAACCGAAAACCTGAGCTAGGGTAAGTTATGTTGCTTCTTATAAAAAATAATAATTCATATAATTTCAAAATGACGGCGATTTTTTTAAAATTGACGTCTGTGAGAGAGTTAACGACCACTGTTGTTACGTTTTCTTTTATGTGGAGCATTCGTAGGTAATGCTCCTAAAAATTCCAAATTCATAATTTGTACACAACTTCCTTGAAAAGAGAGTAGAAACGTGGGCTGGGTGTAGCAAAAAAACTGACCAAGTCCGACTCGGATTGAGACTCCGCTTAGCAGCTGTATAACATGTGTATGAAGTTGTGATAAGAATGTAACAAATAAAACTATATAAAAATATATAATAATATTTCTCAATTCTTATTAGTTTTACGGAGGGAGGCGAAATCTCGAAGGGATCACGTAGGAAACTTGTGCCGACAAAGTAATCAATGGCAGGCCGCTTGCGAGGTTTCATCGCAAATTAAAACAACAGTGAAGTTTATATTTTACTTTTAAATTATTATGATCTGAATTGTGCCATCCACATATTTGATATGCCGTCCATTCCTCTTCCCCTCCATTTGTCCACCAGCTATTGACTACACAAACCTCAGGCGAGACTACGCCAATATATTACCCTACAATGAGAATACCTGTGGACTTATCGCACACATAGCCCAGTCCTGTGGTAAGTACCGTAAGTACTTGTGTTGCGGGAACTAGACAACGGACAATATATTTAATATTTTTTATATAAATTTAACAAATCTTATATTTGTAAGATTCTTATGAAAGAAATTATATATAGTAAATATATAAATATCCATGACCTAGGTGGGATTTGAAACCGCGACCTCTGGCGTAACACGCGGACCCGTGACCATGGTAGGTGTAAAGGTTCCGAAACGTCGGAATTGTAAAGAAACCGCGCTATAATCTGTTAAACTAGTTTTATTATAATGTGTTACATTTTCATAAACCTAATAAATAATACATATCTGCTATCTGTTGACACATAATTAGAGCGGGCCGTGCGAGCGACAACTTATTTGTGTGTGTGTTAAATAATTAAATAAACCGCGATAAAGCCGTAAAGTAGTTTTATTGTAATGAGTAACACTCGCGTAAACTTAACACATCAATATGCTTGCCAAGTTTGTTTGGACGAGATAATCTTAGGAACTACTAGCACGAATTGAAACATTATTTTTGTGTTAAATAGTCTAAATATCTAGAAAGGATACATACCAAGAGGCTACTACTATTATTCGCGGTTGAATCGGCTAGTACATTACTCAAACATAAAGTGAATGAATTTGGAAGGACAATATGATTGTATTATAAAACTTATGAGAATTTCTTTACAATCGACACATAATGGAGTAAATTTCAAGAGCTGATTAAAAATCTCCAATTACATTTTTTTTTTACAAGTTTATATAAAAAGACAAGAAATTATACTGAAATAGTTTTATTCATTTCAGTATAATTTCTTGTCTTTTTATATAAACGCAACGAATTTTAAATATAAATTTAAAACTCACGAATGTGACATATAATCAAAATACGCCTTGTTATAACAAATGAAATAAATTTGTTATGATGCGATTCAAATATTTCAACATAAAACTTGCTGTTATAAATAAGTTTTCGTAAGTGTATTTTATTTGGAATTGAATGGAATGTAATTTATTTTTAAAAGAACACTGTTCAACACTTCTTAACATATAATAACATGATGTAAGATATTGTAATTAGTGAGACGTGTCTAGACTGACACGACAACTCCGTCATGACATAACATATAATAACATGATGTAAGATATTGTAATTAGTGAGACGTGTCTAGACTGACACGTCAACTCCGTCATGACATAACATATAATAACATGATGTAAGATATTGTAATTAGTGAGACGTGTCTAGACTGACACGACAACTCCGTCATGACCGTACGAACAATATGATGATTATGATGACGAAATGAACAAGGGGTATTTTTAAGTATAAGGGGACAAACAATCATGAAACCTTTTCATGGGCACAGACGTCAATAAATATCCGCATAACTGTTAGGCAGATGAGATGCCTTGATTATCTCCTCACCTTCAATAGTTGGCTCATTGAAAAATTGTTGGCGAATGCAATTAAGATTTTTATCATTATTTTTTATTTTTTTTATTTTATTTTTAGCATTATGCCTATGAACACTTATTATCATCCACACACAATTGTGCAAATGTGTTGCCCTCCTCACCCACGTAGTGTGCAGGTGCAGTGGATCACACGGAGGTATTTCAGCGAGGGAATCACCTGAGCCGTGCCGGCCCAATTCGGTAGTGCGCTACTACATGTTGGAATATGTACAAGTTTCTATTCACTACATACTCTAATAGTGACGAGCAAACGTATGTGGTTTTTGGTCTGCTTATAATAAAAATATTGTATATTTTTATGAATATAAAAAAGTAATTGATACGTCTACTGTACCTGCTAATTGTTAACCTCTGGATTATCGTCAAGAAGACTTAGTCAACGTATTGACTAATAACTTGTTGACTTCGTCCAGCAGGACGATCGGGCAGTAGGCTGATGATTCGTCTTCGGGGCGACCTTTCCTAATAAGTACCAATTTTCCATTCTTCCATCGGCTGGGAAAGCAACCTTGCACAAGACATGTGAAAAGCACTGTTCTTAGAAAAAGTGATTGCGGCTCGACTCACGCGTCACTTGGAGAGTGCTGGGTCTGATCTAAATGAAAACCAATTTGGTTTTCGCCTACGTCCGTCGACCACAGAACTGTTAGGATGACAGCAGTCACCCGATGGTCTGTCGAATCCGCGAATTCTACAAACCACCTGGGTTCCGACTTTGCCAGAGCTACTTCGAATCGGATCGAAGTAGCTCTGGCAAAGTCGGAAGCACCGTGCCTGCATGGAATAGGGGGCAAACGAGTAATCGGTGCCATTTTACGACTACCGACGTACATCCACATAATTACGATGACTATGTGTTGCCCTCCTTTCCCCCTTCCAATGGATCACGGTGCTCCAAACGGTGTTAATGTTTAAACACACGAGCAGTAAATAAATAGTATGACATTAGAAGATAGTTACTGCACTCACTCGCGCAGATCGTATTTATCCGGAGGTGACGGCAGTTATGATACCAGCCGAGCCCCGCAGTTGTGCGTCACAATTAACAGAACAATTCATTTTTCCGTGGTGAATAAACATTGATTTTGTGTTGATTATAATCTATTAGCGATCCACACAGGCCCGTGAAAAACAGGGCCCGATTGTTATCTTAACTAATTATAAACAATGACCTTCATCTGTAAAAGTTCCTACCTCTGAATGAAATCCACAAAATCCGGTCGTTTAGTAGATATTGAGATAATCAATCACATACAGGAAGATAGCTTTCAGGGAGTTTTTTTTTAATAATTTGTATAAATACCAAATTTATTTCAATTCTGTTAAGTAGTTTTTTCTTAGAAGTACAACAAATATTCATTCATTTTTTTGCATTTACTTAGTACCTGTTGCAAGGGAATTCGCTTCATGATTTTTTTTCAGCATAAAAATTGTTTTTGTTTGTCCAGATTGTAATCTATATTTGTGCCAATTCAACCATATAAGTTTAGCAATTTTTACGTTGGAGAATAAAACACGTGCGTCCATATTAATAACAAGCCAACATGGAACTCGACTCCATTGCGTGACAGGAGCTCCGTCGTTTTGCGGATCGTTGAAAGTCTATGCTCAGCAATTAATCGATGAAAGTAGATGATTATGATGGTAAAATTTACTTATATCTCTCACGACCAATTGGCTCAGTTGGACTTTAACTATTACCCCCTTCACCACGTGGAAGTAATAATAATAAAAAATCTTTATTTGTGTGGACACTAAATACAATACTTAACTTAACTAAATACCCACGATTAAAACTAAGCCTAAAACTATACAGCAAACAAAACAGAAAAATAAAAGTTAAAAATTAAAATTATGCAAAACAAAAAGCTTAATATTCACAATATCAGAAGAGCAAAAAATATGTACAAAAATAAACAAGATTTATTACATAGGAAGACGGGAGAGCATCCCACAAAAGGGTAAGTCCTCGGCTTCTGTTAAGTTTATAACCTAACGCCGATTTTCAAGACCACCGTGAGTAGTTTTCGTAGTTCTGACGGCAGCGAACAGCGTTAATCAAAATATATTAATATGGGTATATATAATATTTATGTATTTGTTTTTGTGTGTTATGTCTACCCCTATATAAATATGCATGTATGTATGTACCCCAACAGGGAACTAGCGAACTGTGTTGTTACAGTTGTTAATGATGCTATGTAAGCATGTATGTATGTATGCACTTATATGTTAAACGTGCCATCTAACGCAGGAGCAAGATTATGGCACACAATAATAATTACCTTTTACACTCTTGCATACTTAAACAATTACGAATGTTTATGGACCTCTAGTAGACATTTTTTTTTAATTGGCGCTTAAAATTATGTGGCATGCAAATATATCGAAGTGGAGGTGGTAGATTGTTCCAGCACTTCGTGGATGCATATTTAAAGCTACCTCGAAATGCTGACGTGTGGTGTACCGGTGTGCTCAGAGTGTATTGTTTGAATTGTGTATTGTGTGTTGTTCTGCGAGCTGATGCTATTATGTGTTGTTCTGCGAGCTGATGCTATTATGAAGCATGAAGTAAATAAACGTGGGCTGCGGGTCATATTGTACGTATGCCAGCGATCGCGAGTTCGTTTCCCGCCCAATAAATATAAAGATTCTAAAATTTGAGCACCTGTAACAAGTCCTCACGGTATTCAGTACGCGGCTGAGTTAACTCTACATACCTTATTACTACTAGTTAACTTACTTAAGTAATCCTCTACAACACCAGTCATGCAAATTAAAAACTTAAAGAGCAATTCGAGTGAGGGCATTTCTTAACTCGGATAATGGCCGCAGCGATTCACGAAACTGAGTCTCTAGTCGCCGATAACTTGTTCCGGGGCTCGACCGGTACAACTTTTACATGGTGAGCGACCCTATTTAGTTATTTACGGGTCGTAATAGAAGTCGGACAGAAAAGGATTATCATGCTATGTAAACGCTTTAAAATTGTGCCTCTTGTTATACGTACTCAGTGTCAATGCTGAACGCAACAATTGAGACAGTAAAACACATGTAAATGTTTTTTTTAAAGGATTACTGTTGGGGCGCTAATGCCCTCGCCCTTGTAGTTCGTCGAATCTAAGATTTTTTGTCTTCTGGGCTTAGGTAGACGTGTAAATTGCTTTAGACCATGTATGTAGAACAGCTAGGAGAGTAGAAAAGAGACAGAAAATGTGTACTCGCACCTCTATCTCTCTGGCCCCTACAGTTATTTGCGGATCGTAATTCCATAACTGTTTCTTTTTCTTTTATCTTCACTAACTTTTCTCCACTTCGGTCTTCACTCCATTCCTATCTTCACTAACATATATATCTATCTTATTTTAAGTCGGCCTCGGTATTGTAAGGCTCTCGTCACGCATACACTAGCTTACGCCTCACGTCAAAGCCGTGTAAAAATGTTTTATTCCAAAAATAAGAATAGTAATATCATTTTCTGCAGATTCAGCTGATGGTGACCCTATTTTCAATAAATCACGAAGCTCAGCCTATCTCACGGCGCCAGTAACCCACAGTTTCAAGACGAGGCTTAAACAATACAGCTTTACCAAAGGAGGCAACCCTATTTATTCGTGTTAAGGCTCGTAATCACGGTTGCAGCAATATCGAAAACAGGTTTTTTTTTAAAATTGAAGCAAAAATATCGATATTAAATTTCCACCGATAAGATAGTATCGATATCGTATAGGGATAAAATATCAATGACTTCTTACTGCACAATTACTCGTGACTATATCCGAATTATACCTAAGGGTATTATTTATAATCTATTCATACATATTAAACAAAAGCGCAATAAACTGAACTTGTTGTTATGTTTTAAAAATAAAATAAATAAATATATTTTAGCAGTTTTATTCTCCTCGGTAAACATGATATAAGAAGATACATATAAAGGTAATTAATTCAGTGAATATTATTCAATTAAATTATTGTTATACTTAATATCGATAATTTTATCAGAACCATATATATTTTTTATTTCATTTTAAACCATAAAGGGAAAAACGAGTCATGGGAACCATTACGTGCCACAATTGGTGCCCATAAACGTCCGCACGGATATGCAGATATTTTTCTCCCATTATAATAAAACTACTTCAACGGATTTTATCGCATTTTATTATAGGCTAGGGGGCCAACGAGCAATCGGAGCCTTTTTACGACTACCAACGCCCATCCGTATAATTACTATTACGATGTGTTGCCCTTCTGTCCCCCCAGCCCAATGGGCCACCAGATACTCACAAACTACACGAAACGCGATACTGAAGATGTCACTTTACGGCGGTATTATGTGAGCGAGAGGTACCTCCCCGGTCGTGCCAGCCCAATTCTGTTGCAGAGGAGAATGTAGTGTCATGCATTACGCCTGGCACTACCTTCTCTCATGCAGCATGATATTTATTAAGTGTTTTACGATCCCGATGTTTCAGAAACTTTACAGCTACCATGGTCACGGGTGGACTGACATAACAAATCATTGATAATTTTATATAATTAATTAATTATTCCGAATCACGAAGAAGGTGCTTAGTGTATGATGCAACTGTTGCGCTTGGACTTTGATATGATTATGTTCAACACTGGCTCCCACGCAGAAGAACGCACCCAGCCATCTTCTCTATTGAAATTTGGATGTCTTTTCATCCCAATAGCCTCTCGGATCATCCTAAGACGGGATAGCTGTGTTCTTTCGCGAGATTTATCAAATGTAATGCAATGACAGGAGCCAACCTCAGTGTGTACACAAACTGCAGATTTTAATGTCTGCTATATGTTTTGCTCTCCTTTAGCCCATAACTCACCAATGGGCCACCGGCACCCACAAGTCGTGCGAAAACAGCCTCTCCGGTAGTATCGTCTTTAAGCTATAGTGGAGGGCATATACAGGCTGATTCTTTAAAAACTGTATATAATTAAAAAAGGGGCCCCTTTACTTGTTGTAAAAAAATCGTTACACAGACGTACAGCTGATTATTTTACCACAATACGATCTAACTTAGATCTTGTGTAATATGAGCAGTAAGCATTTAATAACTTTTTTATTTTTATCAGCCTGACGCGGTGCTATCGTCATTAGGATGACCATATTTTCTGAAAATATTTACACAAAATTTGATGTAGTTCAACTGGAAACTTCACATCTTCACATTACTTAATAAGGTACATTTTAATTTTATTGGTTACGTAATACATAGAGTCATTCCATATCGTGCCCAAAATATATAAAGTTTTCTTTTTCGATGACATTGCCATCTGTAGCTCTGTTGAGATCGGATGTGGTACGTAACAATCAGGGCGTAGAGACCAGGCCACCAGATGCTCCATCGTTTTGAGTCATTGTCCGTGTTCAATGCACTCGTGTATTATACTCTTCTCTATATTATTACTATTATTGAAAAAATAATTGGCTTTTAATTCGACTCGAGCTATCGAGAATCTGATGCGGGCCGAGGTAAATTTGTAAGTTATGTATTAGGTGTGTGTTTGTTCTCCATTCGTGGCTTTTCATTACGCGTGTATGTGTGAATGTGAGTGTGTTTTAAGCATTTAAGGTGCCTTGGGGAGAGGGTGAAGTAGGATTTAAGAAGTGCTACTACTCTCTTTCCATTATATATATAATAAAAATGTATGGTACTATCATCACGAAGAAGAATAACATAGCAACCTGTACATCGATAAAACAACCTTCCATCCCTACTTGTAAGAGAAGGCGGACACAAAAGGATTATCCGTGTTTTATGAAAACGTTTTAGCGTTCCGGCTCTTTGAAGCGGTGTTACTGAATAGTTCGGTGTGACTTGTGCCCTTGAATATTTAATTTTTAATTTACTTCGGTCCCACGTAAGCGAATGGAGCCACGTTTGCTTTACGCGGAGAAATGGATACGTATGCTAAATACAGACAACCACTGCTGAGTTTTAAAAACAAGCTGCTTTCGGGTGATTAGAATGTACATTACGTCAGTAGCTTTATGTAAGTGGTAGCTAAGAGTAGAACCATGCTGCATTGCAACCGATATAGACTTGTAGGACCGTCACAGAGTGATACTAATGATGCTGAAGTCTTCTTTATACTAATTGTGCGGTTGTTTGTAAGCTTCAGTATTTATCTTAATAATATAATCTGAATAGCTTAGTATCGAACAGCTTATTTATCACCTTGTATTAAAAAAAGCAACCGCGGCAAGTGATTTGTTAAAATTGTAAATTTATAAAATCAGGCTCAAATCAAATCATATTGAGAAAGAAGTAGTAGCTGCATTTGAGCCGAATGGGGCGCGCACGAGCGCACAGTAATCGCGCTTCGTGCGGTTTGTGAGGCCGTTTCGGGCCGTATCTGGCCCATTGGAGGCGAGGAGGAAAGTAAGGCAGCGCATCTGCATGAAAACATTAATTCGGATGTCTGTGCCCATCGGTTTTCATCTAAAAAGGATCAGAGTGATCGTTTGTCTCCGTATATCATAAGAAAACAAATATAATTCTTCATTTTATAAATATACTTTGTATATATTTCAATGTGACCTGAACCTTGACAAAAGAAATAACAAATAATTTTACGGTTTTCAATAGAACGCACTTATCGGGAGCTAACGAGAGCCTCCTCCTACTTGAATCTACGGGCCTATTCAACGTCAATTAATTGGAAGAAATTTACAGCAGACAGATATTCATTTTCCTTCAGAATACACAGGTTTTACAAAAGACTCATGAGTACAAATTGTCATTGTACTCGACTGTTATGGACGAGAATACTTACGAGCGAGACCGGGCCGTCTGGAAACCTTAAGATGCCAAATTGATTACCGGTAGATAAAGTATTGCGGGAACTATCCATTATAACTTTTTATGGTTTTTTCTTGGGCCAACAGGCAGATCGGAGTGTTTTGGTGACCGAGATCCGCATAATTATATTGCCTTAATGTGTGGGTAACACACTCCTTCTCTCCTACAGTGGGCCATTGAAAACTCATAAACCGCTTGGAACGCGACAAGACAATAGACCTTATCGACATGTTTATCGATCGAACAGAACGTTTAATTGTGTGGCCCTGATGTAGACATAGATGCAAATATGCTTATGAAATTCGTTTCAAATAAGAGATATTTTCATTGTAGCATTGCAACCGAATTGGTTCGGAACGACCGGCGGGAGCTTTGATTACACGATACACGATGGTCACAACAGCGTGCTATCCAGTTTCGTGTTGTGTGTAAGTTTCCGGTGGACAAAAAGGGGACAGCGATAAATGAGCCGCACGTGTGCTAAATATTTTGCGCGTATTTCGATAAGCGTCGGTAGTCTCCAAAAGGAACGTACTGCCCATTTTCCCTCTTATACTATTAATAATAATGATGCTGTATTTTTATTTGCCACTGATCTTCTTCGTTGGATGGAAACCGTAGGAAGAAAAAAAAAAACAAACAAAACATTAAATCGTTTTTCATTTCGACTCTGATAGCGATAAGTAAATAGGAGACGCCTTTCTAATCATTATATGAAATGAAATTGAAAACGCGAGGCGGCGGCTCGGTCTCCTCAACAACTGTCTAAATATTTCACTGAAGAGTCTCCTGTCGCGGCCGAGGCGTCTCTGTGCGATTCGTTTATTTTATGTGCTCGGGCAGTCCTATTGTGAAGTAAAGAATTATTTTTTTATAGAATAGAGGGTAAACGAGCAATCAGTGCCTCTTAACGAGTATCGACGCCCATGAACATCCACATAATTATCTCGTTT
>JAFELO010000308.1:548614-564512 GCA_017140195.1 Eumaeus atala
TATTTCTTCCCGGAGCCTTCGTAAAAGGTTACAACAATGACTGGAATTTATAGGTATCGGTAAATAATCTACAAAAATAATGCCCTTCGCATCCCAAAAAACAGAAGCCATGACTTTGTTAGTCGACAAAACGACCTGAGCCTTTTTCGGTGTAGGAGATCTGATCTTTTCCACTGTTTGGATTGTTGCTTTGATTCAGGAGTATGGTGGTGAACCCAGATTTCATCCATGGTAACAAATCTAGACAAAAAGTCCTCGGGATCAGTCTCAAAAAGTTCCAAACAGACTCGCGAAATTGTGTATTGAACTCGTTTTTGTTCAGCGGAAAGCAACGTCGGGACCCAGCGAGCAGAAACCTTATGGAACCCCAACTCATCCGTTATTATGTGTTGCATCAGGCCATAACTAATGTTTGTTATCTCAGCTATCTTACCAATCGTCAAACGTCGGTCACCCAGTACGAGATCACAAATTTTATCGAAGTTTTCTTTCGTAGTAGAGGATGTAGGCCTTCCACTTCTAGGATCATCTTTAATGCTCTCACGACCGCGCTTAAACTCAGCCACCCACTTTTTTACACTGGAATGCAATGGAGCAGACTCCCCCAAAGTGCTCACCATATCTTGATGGATGTCTTTTGGTGATAGGCCTTTTTTATTGAAGTACTTAATTACTGCACGGTGTTCAATTTTCTCCATTATTGAAAATTGCGTCAGATTGCTTCAAACAAATAATCACAGAAAATTTATATTGTGCATTACCGGAATGAAACTGCGCACAATAAATCAATATGACACATACTAACAAATAACGGTAGATTTACAAAGATGTCATAGCTCCATGTAGGTTAGGCCACGAACTTTTAGATCGACCTAAGTAAGTTTACAACCAAAGATTCGAACCCCGAACCACCAACATCCACACGGCTTAACACTAGACCGTCAACCTACTAATATCATAAATGATGAATATTTATATGAATGTTTGTTATTGTTTCATCCAAAAATCTCTATGGAATACCTTTTCTGCAAAGGGATGATTCCTTTAGGATACATTTCACACGTGTGGCCCTGGGCGCACAGGGTCTGTCTTACTTGACTGTCTGTGACTGTGACTTATTTTCTCAAATTCTACTGTATGAATTTTCATGCGGTTTTGACCCCTGGATAAAGCGATTCCCGATGAAGATTTTACTGAATAACTTGGCATCTGTTATTCATGGGCGAAGCTGGGACGGTTCGATATTACTATACAAATCATGTTGGGGACTCTCTATTTGAAACAGATATCTTTAGTCATCAACACCCAGATCTATCACGTGTTCACTCTTAATTAAGCATTCTTAAATCTCTCAAAGGACGCTTTGATAGTTTCCCTCAAGACATGCCGCAATTAGGAGACATATTTACTTTCTCATGTTCTACACAGAACTTCTGCCTGAAGTTCCATTTATATATTTCTTGTTATATACTTTGTGTTATATGAAGGTATTTTTTTATTTTATTTAAGTAGTACACATATTAATACCTTCCTTCTTAGCAACAGTGTGATTAAAGACAATTTCTGATGCGTGCACTTTTATAGGTGAATCAGCTTTCACAGGTATGTAATCATGTACACAGGTATGTAATAGACAATAGACAGCGGCCATCTCTATTGATCTTTTGTGGGCATGCACAAGTGCATGCGCACAAAAATCAGGTGCGGGACCGACTGCTTGAAGTGCTCCGAGAATCGCCGGACAGTTATTAGAAACTGAATAATCGTAATAATACTTTTTGTATGGTCCGACCCGGGATACGAACTAGGGACCTCACGCCTTTTACCAATAGCCCAAGGTGCAGTTTACAATAGCAACTATCTATATTTAAAATCTATTATATTTATTATCTCTATTTAAAAACATTAATCACAAAGGATTTCGATTCAGTATTTTCAATAAGTCGGACAGAATATGCCAGGTAAACATATGGGTGATAAAGAAATTAATTTGCGTAGATAGTGATTGAACGGACGAGTCCCGCCTAACAACCTCGCGGAGCATAGTCACCTCGCAGATCTCAGCGCGAGCGGACGACGCCTCGCGGGATAAACTTCCTTCGATACGAATTTCAAATGAGCGTTTATCGCACGGCTACGATTGAAAGCTTGTTCAATTTACGTTAAAAAACAACGTTACCCTAGGTTTATTTATGTTATATTTCATTAATATAGCAAGCTATTTAATTTACGTTCAAATACAGTTTATAGCATTTATATTCTACAAAATTTTAGTAATTTAAAAACCTTCTTGTATCGAACTGAAAGTGTTATAAGTGGACATTTTAAGTACCTTTTGCATACTTTTTAAGTACTTTTGTTTGGTGTTAATCAGATATTGAGTGGCTCGTGATTAAGGTACCTGCGGCAAATGACAGCTACGACGGGGTGCTAATGGTCACATTTCAGCGCCCATACGTGATGTGAGTAGATAAGACAAATATTTATGTAATTAATTTTATGTTATTAATATAAATATTTTTCTTTATTTTTATGATATGTGGTGTTTGAGTGGCTGCCAGAGCCGTTCGATTTATGATTTTCATACATTTAAGAAGCTGACAATCTTTTACACAACCTTCTAGGTGTGATTAAAAAAAGAACATTCCTGCTCACTAATCTTATTTAATAAGCCTAACTGCAAATTTTCAAAGGTCCAACTATAGTGTGTTGCTTGTCAGTTAGGTCCATTACGCGTTTAAATAAATATATTTGTATACTCTAGAATGCTCGTAAAATAATCTATTCATTGAAATATATTTATGTTTTATTTAAAATACTATACCGTCTTTTCTTAAAAAAAAAACTGCAAAACGACTATGGTAATAGCTACAAGGTTTTTTTTTATTCTGATGCCATTTTGTTTTTAGAGTATAGGGGGGACAAACGAGAAATTTGTGGCTACATACCCCCATTAACGCACAGTGATGCATATGTGATGGCCTCCTTCATCTCATCCTCCCAACTAATCGCCGGAATCTCATACGCTTGAAACGCGACAGCATGGCCATCACAACACAAAGCTTCGAGTCTACATATACTCGTAAAAACGAAGAATTTTTAAAATCGATTAATCTGAAAACGCGCCGGAATTTCCATTTGGTAATGTGGATATTTATGGGCATCGTTAGTATACCTCGCACGAAAACTTTCTCAATTTCGTTTTCTGTAAACGGTTTGTAAACGGTATCATCAACCAATCTGATGGACTTACAATTGTGAGCGACGACTGTGAAGTTAATTAATGTTATACCTGTTATTATTTACTAGCATCATCCCGCAGATTCACCCACGTAGTACCGGTGCTATTACTGTTATTATTTACTAGCATCATCCCGCAGATTCACCCACGTAGTACCGGTGCTATTACTCGTAGCATCATGGTACCTATAGCCTTCCTCGATAATTGGACTACTCAACACAAATATAGTTTTTCATTTTGGGCGAGCAGATCCTGAGATTAGTGCGTTCAAACAAAACAAACACTTCAGTTTTATATTATTGGTATATAGATGCATCGCTAATAAGAGATACTGTCCTTTTGCATTTCAGCTGAATTGGACTAGCACGACCAGGGGGAGAAGGAGGAGGAGGCATATATATATGATCCCGAATGTCTCCAGCCATGTCGTGGCGGTGGGGTTTAGTAGTTTGGATAGAACCCTGACACCTTGGGCGAAGTTAATTAAACTGAGGGGGCTGCTCTTTGTACAGATCTTTTAAGCTGGGGAGGGGTTGTCCTGTGGTGCATGGTAACCCTTCTGCGGAGAAGGCGTTGGTTCCCCAAGGGACTGGCTAGCCATCGAGGGGCTCCGAATTTTAGTTCCAAGGCAGCTCACCATAGTCGCACTGATGGCACTTGTAGGGGTTTTTGTAGGTATTTTACACTACAACGTGCTGCGAGCTCGACTCTCCACTGGACCCCCCACCCTGAGCCGGTGAATCGTTTCTCCACATCAACAAAAAAATGGGTATTTAATATGACTCTACGATCAATAGGACCGGAGTGGTGCGGGTGAAATCGCAGAGCGCTGCTAATACGTAATATATTACCAGGTAGTGCCAGCCCTACTTAGTCATAATAAAGTAGGACCCATTATAAGACTGACGTTAATAATGCTTATCTTTAATATCCCATATTATTGCTCCAGGGATAGCTATCCCAAAATTCATCGCAACCCTCACTTTGTCTTAGATTTGTTTCAACATTACTGGGAGACATGTTTCAAATCCTCATACTTCTAACCTTAATATTGAGATGGGTCTACGAAGGATCAACGTCCACACTGGGACCTTTCTTTTTCTTATTTATATAAATGACTTGGTATATCTTTTTGAAAACGTAACCCACTGGAGGGGAGGAGGATAGGAAGGCGTATCATCATGACAATAATGGGGATATCTATGGGCGTCGGTAGTCGTCAAAAGGCGCCTATGCAATAAAAAATTAAGTGTACCATCCTCCTTTATCATGTAGCTTTAAAGTTCATAATCCTATAATCTATATATATATTATATAAAACACAGTCCCAAAGAATTGTTCGTCTGTGGCGAATTTTCTCAAAGTCTACTAAACGGACTTTCATGCCGTTTTCACTAATGCATGGAGCCTTTCTGAGAAATACTTTTTTACGATTTATATACCCAGGATATATCTACTTTAATTATGGCATAGTTATAGATAGTCTATCTATCAGAATTAGGGAGGAAATTAACTGACTACGATAAAGGATGTAATGTTTTTAATGGTCGTGGTGTCATGCTTTTCGCCTTTGGCTATGCGTTTAAGGGAATGCGTTCAGAAAATGACTGTCTGAAACGCGATATCAGCCGTTTTAGTGTTAGCACTAGTGGGGGTTCAAGAGTTGTAAGCCTTCAAAGGAAAGACGCTGCACCCGCTTTGTTCCTGCGTGACCGGAGCCTTGGCTTCAAGAATATGGTTGTGAAGTGATTCCCGAGTACAGATATATCTTTACTATTGATCCATCCAGGCTTTGTCCGTGAACAATTCACACACTAAAACCTTCTTTGGGAAGCATCCTATCTATTAGTGACAACCTCGTGAAAATATGTTGAGCAATTTTTGGTAAAACCGATCACTGATATATTATAATAAGTTTAGATATCACAAAAAGTGTTATATATTTAAAATTAAGGAAATTTCGAAGTACGTTATTTATTTACACAATAATTGATTTAATAGATTCCGTGCTCCAGAAAATTGGATAGACAGATGGTTGTATATGAGCTATATCCGAAGCCTTAGATACATTTAGGGAAACTGGAATTCAGTTTTCTAGTTTTCTTTTAATATATACAAAATAAATATGAGACCAACACAACAGCGTTGTAAAATGATATCAAAGCTTTATTTTCCGCAGAGAATACCCTACCTTTCCACATCATCCAAGTAGGTATTGTTAAATAGGCGTGCGTTCCTTGTTTGAACGTCAAAACACAGCCCGTTGGTGCATGCAGCACAAGGAATACCAATATCGCCTAAAGACCACTACGAAAACCTCGGTCGCTGTAGTGGGCTACCCTCGACCTCCAACTGACCGGTCTCAAGTGAAGGTCCGGTTTTCATCAAGACATGTGACTGTTGTAGCGGCCTTAAATCTCAAAATGAGCTCCCATAACATCTTAGCATCGCGCGACAAGACTGCTCGATTGCTACTATGCTAAAATGTGCGTGTACTTATGTAGTCACAGTTTGAGGAATTATGTTATGTGCACTGTTGTGCATCTTCCGGCACAAACACTTAGCAGAAGTAATTCATGTTCCTTCTTGGCTGTAATCCCAATATTTATTTAACTAGTATTTTTTTATATGCCAAATAATTTGTTTATAAATTGTGTGCCGTTATTAGTTATGTTAGATTAGTATCCACTTTAGTTTATTGTTGTGGGTGTAACAGGTGGTGTATGTAAATTTAATTATCTCAATAAAAGTCATCTTATTCTGATTCTGATTCTCCTAAAAAAATATTTCGACTTATTCCACGTTTGTAGAAAAAAAAGGAGACTAACATTAAAAAAAGGTATTTAATACATTGAAAGTTTCATTATAACGTATACCATAATGTGATTTTTTTAAACTTAGATTTTGACTGTAGCTAACATTAGGGTATCGCATATCGAAGTCTACATAATAAACGCTTCATAATATTTACTCTCTTCAATTTTTTCTAATGTGCCAAAAGAATTATAACTTCAGAAAAATAATCGATTAGCTTATATAATATAATTATAGTAAATTAAATTAAAAACTTAAAATATCACATTATTTTCGTTCCTCCGTGAGACTAGTGCTGTGGAAGCGACCCGAAAGGTGATTTATGAGTATGGGGATCGTATTGCAAATAAAAATACAGTTCGTTTTTGGTTCTAGCGTTTTCGTTCTGGATATTTCGACCTGCAAAACAAGCCCCGTAGACAGTCTAAAACCCAGGGATCGGAACTTGGAACCAAAGGAAGCGGATCCATCGCAAATCACGTCCGAATTAGCTGCAGGCTGCGATGTTAGTGATAAAACTGTTTTAATTCACTTGAAACAAATTGGGTACATGAAAAAGCTTGAAAGGTACCTCACGAATTGACTGAAGCAAAGCGGCAAAAGCGAGCCGACTGCTGCGTTACATGACTAAGCCGGCACAATAGTAAAGGTATTTTCAACCGAATCACTACTACACATACTACCTGTGATGAAAAGTGGATTCTTTACGATAATCGGAAGCGCTCATAGCAATAGTTGGATCCAGGCCAGCAAGCCAACTCCAGCTTTGGTACTTGTAAGCATTTGGTGGATTAGTGCCGGTATTGTTAATTACAGTTTTCTCAAATCTTACCAGACTATTACAGTTGATGTATATTATCAGCAATTGCAAACCGTGATGGAAAAGCTAGTGGCTAAACAACCTAGCCTGTTAATTGCTCCACGCCACTGTTGCTTCACGACAACGTTAGAACACACACTGCGCAGCAGACGGCTAGCAATTTAGAACAGCTTCAATTGGAGATTCTAAGACATCGTCCGTACTCCCCAGATTTTGCTCTAGTAGATTACCATTTTTTGGAACTTTGGTTAACTTCTTGCAAGGGAAAAAATTTAACGTCGATGAGGCAGTCCAAATCGCCTTAAAAGATTTTATTGATTCCCGTCCCTTTGGTTTTTTCTGTGAAAGGGTCAATGAACTGCCTATGAGATGGTAGTGGCCTGAAATGTCAAACATGAGAAAAAAGCCGTTATAGTAAGACCTCTCAAATTTGGCTCACCTGCTCACCACACAAAGCAAAAGGAATCAAATGTATTGAACGTGGAGAAAAAATATACATTACTGCAAACTTTTAGATTGAATGGACAGACACTGTAATTTGTATTTGATTGATTCATGTCGTCAATATTTTATTACTTTCATGTCGTCCACAATGATCGAAAATCAATCTTCAGTTCCGATTATGATCGTCATTACGTGTTACGGCGTTCTTTTTAGTAAAGCAACGCGGCTAACGAGCCTTTCGGTGATTACATCGACAAACATCCGCACAAGGGGTAATACATCGTACAAAATTTACTGCATTCCATAAGGTAGTTGGATTATAATACCCATATCGTTAGTCCTGTTTATCACGTTTTATACCAGCAGGAGGAACCGCGGCGGATTCAAGTCAAGTTCTGATGATGATTTCCATTAAATATCCCAGTATTCTTCAGGACGCGTACGAATGTTCCCAAAAAAAGGGCACACCCTGTCCTTTTTAATCCCAATCTTGTCTGGATTTTATTCTCGTAATCGTCTCAGAAATGAACTGACATAATGTAATTGTGTCCCTCCCCTGGGCACCTCCACCATCATACGGCTCGCTCGATCTTCATCGTAACCTTTGGGAGCGTAAAATAAACAAAGCACATTTTTATGATTAAAATTATGAGATGGTGTTTATGAGTAGCATCATTTTAGTGTGATATTCTTTACATAAGATTTTGTATGAATATCGAGATATCGATAGTACGAGATGAAGGCATGCTGCCTTGCAGCTGACTTTGGCAGACTACTGAGCGCATATTGCGCATAACGTAGACTATGGTCTAAGCTCCTGTAGCCATAAATCAAACTCAGACGTTAGCCATTGTATGTAGGTGCATATGTAATGGATAAAAGTAGTTTTATTATGATTCTTCCTGTTTCCTGCTCTCAAATCAATCTGTGCTATTGCTGGACACTTAGCTAGCGCGGCGGTGGTGGATTGTATACCAGTGGAAGGGCCTTTATTTTGCTCAGCGATGACGATACAAAACATATTAAGGCTCAACTCGCATTGAGCCGATATGCGGTATCATGTCTTTCGCTAGTACATCCTTCTTTTACAATTATAATAAGATATACTACCAGTTTCTTCCGGATTCGCATGGATATTACACAAAATTGGCGAAAATTGATTGATTCATAGAAATACAAAGAATTTAGCCTCGTACAGTCAAACGTCACACAACAACAGGTTTGATTTATGATAGAACAGTGTCGGTCGCGACGGCTAACAATTTCTGGAGGTAGGGATTTATTTTGATATTTTTTCAACCCTTTGTTACATCGTCGAAGTTTTCATAATCATCTATATCGTTTCAGAAAATACTACGTTTATATTTGCATATGTTCATCACAGATGTTGTGGAATTCTAATGGTAAAATATAATAACAAATGAGCAGACAATTGAATGTTTCTGCGTTATAACATTAGCATACATACATAAGTATCATCATCCTCATCATTTTCAGCCTTTATCGGTCCACTGCTGAACATACGCTTCTCTCAACGAACGCCAAGACGACCGATCTCCTATACATAAATATAGACAAATTGAATACTACACGCACTAGCGCGCGTCAGCAGTGGCGCCACACGTACGGGTAGACCGTGTGCACAATACGGAACTAATATCTCAACACTCGAACTTACATATGAACAAAATGAAGCGACGCAACGCTTCGTACCCGCGTCAGTGTGAGTGCAGCTTAACAATCGTCTCGACAGCATGATCATGGATTTATCTATACTTATAATAAAATGCTGAAGAGTTTGTTTGTTTTAACGCGCTAACCCCTGAAAGTAAAAGACGGATTTGAAAAAATACTCGTGAGTAAGATCTGACGTCAAAATCCGCAAGTCCTTTGCTGGTGTTACTTTACACACTACGGACTAATAATTCCTTCTTTGCTTTCTTTATAATATTCTATTCTGTACGTTAAATATATCGAATTTTGAGATGGTTAAATTTTTATGTTCGCTATTGCATGCCCAATGTTTGTGTGTAAGAATATGTTTGGAAAGTAGTAAATTAAAACTGGGTTGAACCTTTATCAATTTCCCAGATTATGGTGAGGTGTTTGATAGTTCCGCCGTATAATTGTGTTATGCCAATAAATACTGTAGTTATATCAAGGCAACGTCTATCGGGCATCCCGCCTATACTTATGTTATAAAGATACATTTGATTGTTTGTATTCAATAGGCTCCGAAAATACTGGATCGTTACCATTAGAATCATTCATTTTCTTTGATGAACTTATAGGGGACTTATAATATATTCTAGAACTTTATAGATCATTATGAAAACTTCGATAATGTAACAAAAGTTGACAAAAAATATTAAGGTGGATCTTTATAACGCCGCTGCAGAAATTATTGACAAGAAGCTCTCCCGAGAGATATAATTACACCTAAATTGAATTACTTGATATAGTGTAGTAGTTTACGAGGCGGAAATTAGAAACTATGCATTTTTTAATCCATGAATATAATGACAGTAATTTATTAATTATTATATTAATTTTAATATAATGGCATAAATGGCAGTAATTTTCTTGTGTGCTATTAAATTATAATTCTTGAAAAGTATCCGTGCGCAGTTGTTCATTGCTGCACACATTCCAGTGCTAGTTCACCTCCTACAGAACAAACAAACGGATTGTTGGAATGTTCCAATGGAAATATTAATTGGAGCGACGATTGAATTAATTCGCCAGCTGTTTCACAGTAAGTAAATTTATCTACATCTGGTTCAGTTGAGATTTAGCCAGACTACATTCGCAATTGCTTCGTAAACTTCGTATAACATTTCTCTTGAAGTTTCAGGCAGATGAATACTGCACAATGCACGCGTTGAACTACACCGCTAAGCACTAGAGTGCAACTGTTAAAACCTTTGGTTTCGTAGACGTATAAGGCTGCGGTTTCGAATGAGGCAGTCACAATTGGTCTATCAAGCTATTACGAGCCACATATCATGCAATTATAAGAAGAAAACTAATTACAACACACGTATCCAACAAAGTAGGTAAGAAGCTTTTGGAGATTACTTGTAAGGCTGAGTCCAGACCTTGTTGTAACCGCGGGGTCTTATCATCATGACATCCTTGCTAAACGATATAGCCTTTCAAGTGCTGAAAAATGAATTCACGCGGATGCCTCATGGATCTTAAGCTAGAGCGCGTTCATTGCTACGTGTAAAAATCTTCAAATAACTAAAGATATTGAATATATACTGAAGTTTTTTTTGTTTTTATTTTACGGTGTAACTTGGTACTTCCATTGTTGGAATGATGAGATCCCAACTCACTCCACGCAAATATTTTCGTCGCGGATTATAAACGCGCGGTGAGGCTACGCCTGGATTTCGCCATACAGTGTTTTTGGAAACGATTTAAGGAGTTGTATGAATAAAACTACGAGGAGTAAATTTGTTTGAAATAACAATCCAGCGTAACGTTTCACCACGGTTACGTAGTTTACGTCTCTGCGCATCTTACACTTGTGAATCATGTGCGTTTTTGAGAAGAAAAATTCAGTAGCATGCTACAGCTAAAACAGCCGTTTATTTTATCCGATTCAAGAATAAATTAATATTTGATGACCGGCTGGGTAAGTAGGTAATACAAGAGTTAGTCTGCGTGTTACGCCAGCGATCGCGGGTTGGAATCCCATTTAGGGCATGGATCTTCATATATGTATTTCTATGTCGAAAATCATAAATATAAAAGACAATTAAACATATAAAAATAATTAAATGTATTTCCATTGTGTGGTCCCTGTAACACAAGTCTTTATGTTACTCAGCACAGGACCAGGCTAACGTGGTTTGATTAGTCCACAGATATTAGCCTAGCCTTTAGAAGAAGTAATTTTCCCTCAGAATCATACAAAACGCGTGTGACTGTTACTTCCCGCTGGTTTTATTAGTAGAGAGGTTCCTAAAAAGTAATGTCAAGCCTATAAATATGTAAAAGGATTAAGAGAATTGTACGCTACCTTTCAGTGGAATAAAACTCGTTACAAAGCGATCCTGCGGTAAAGAAACTTCAAATAAATGTCCGTGCCACTTTTAGTGTGTGTTCAATGGAAATAAAATTCTTGTCCATTTTACTGCCCCGCTGACATGTTGGAATAGAATTATTGTTTACAACTGCATGTGGCTTATTTCTCGTGGAAAGAAATGACAGACATTTGGGATGAGTGTGAATGATCCTTTTACGGGGATAAGGTAAAGGGCAGAGCATCTGCATAAACGACGTTGCATGGAATGTGTATGTTTATGGGTGTAGTCACCAAAATGCTTAGTAGTTAAACCATCCTCATGGTTCCACTAGAGGGCCAACGCCAAGGGATTGGGAGTGTTGACAATAAATTAACATTAAAAAGACATTGGGATTATCCTGCTTTACCGAACCCGATATGTATTTATTGTTTGAGTGTGAACGAATAACATCATGTATGTTACAAAGTTTCGCATTTATAATGTTAACTAATCCAAATATGTCCCCGATTATATTTTTTCTTACGATACAGAATTGTTAGGACTATAAAATAATCAAAGATCCCCCCCGACATTATATATCTACATTCAATTAAGAAACAAAGATTGGACTGCTCACAATAAATTCTACTATAGACAGTCAGTGTCACTCACAATATTAAGACACATCTAATATCACGTTAAAATCCGTGGAGCCGTCCACGCTGTAGCAGGGAACATTGTATAGGCATTACTCTAGTCTGACACAGTCAGTGAAAAACACAAATCATATTTCTCTATTTTTATTCTTTTTCGATGAGGCAATTTCATTTATATCTGACGTTAATTAGTAACTGCATTCAACAATAATATTGCTGCATTTAGCAGCAATTTGAGTGCAAGGAATCGTCCTTCCTTCAAAATGTTGGACGCTTCATTATCGCTTCAACTTGATGAAATTCTGAAGTCATTATAGCAGAAAATGTCGGTAGTTCATTCTAAATCAAATTTCGACGTCATTTCTATTAGATATTTATTTATTTATTAAGTTTATTTATTTTCATGTACCTTGTTCATTTTGTTCATACAATTTTAAAAGGCTCCGGTGAAGGACGGAATTACACTTACCCACCTCCACCCATGCTCCTATTCACCTCTCGGAATACGGAATGAATAATGGGAGATGCATGGGCGTTCGCTCACCAGCTCAGCTCCCCATCGTGCAATTATTGACACCCTACACATTCTTGTAGTGTCTTTTTAACGGATTTTATCTCGTTTCTTTAGATTTTCTTGTGGGATGGGACAGAATCATCATGTATGTATGTAAAATACTATGTAATATACGAAAACAATATGTCTATATTATTCTTATGTTTTAAACTGTTATTTAATTTGTACTAACTATTACATGCAAATCAAAAATATTATAATTTTCCTGTGCATGTTATGTCATCTGTAAAAAAGTCGATTCATAAATCTTCTTAGAAACTGTCATACCGTTTAGAATGAATCATCACGTGCCTGTATTACGTGTATGGAATGCCACACTTATTAATTTTTTCGTATTTGTAGCGGTTCGTAAAATACGTAGGCTACGGAACTCTAAAAAACGAGGAAAATAGTTGTCGGTCAAACACAATCAAAGTACTTGATTTTGCTATAGACCTGTTTAAGATTACATTGGTATAATATATTCATTGAGATCAGTGGTCGTTGTCACTTTATATTTTGTGTCATTTAAGCAGCTTATTTATCATTTGAACATATATATATATATATATATATATATATATATATATATAAAACTCAAAACATATTCTTACAGGACAGCACAAATTTTGACATATTCGTCCATGACGGTGATTCTATCTAATTCCACGAGATAATCTAAAGAAACGCGATAAACTCCGTTAATAAGACACAACAATGAATAATATTCGCGTAAATATACGAAAACAATATCCCTACACATTATTTAAGTGCACTCCCGTTATTTCGCTCTGCCTTTTCTGGGGCCTGACATCATAAAGTCAGAAGTCGTTATCGGCCTCGTCAGTAACTGATTATCACAATGCAGCTACGTCGCGAGATGAAGGATGGGTAACGACCCACCCTTCGTCTCGGCGTGCCAGGTATACGTAAATGTCCTCAACTGCCTAAAATACTGTTCCGTTGCGACCAAATCCTGGTGATAGACTGGTTATGTCGTCCAACATAATATTTCGCTCGTTTTTGTGCAAGTCACATTCCCACAGTACTTGCTCTCGGTCTCCGGTTCCAGCCTCATGACCGCAAGGACATGATGGCAGGTCACATAACGCCATCCTGTGCAGGCGACCTCTAAAGCACCCGTGCCCTGTTAGTATCTACGCGATGACGTACTCAGGTTCCAGCCTGATATGCCAGGCGCGTTGTAAGTTCTGGAAAGAAGCAGTACAGCTAACCCCTGTCGGCACACGCGGCCCAGCGTGACTGCCAAGTAGAGATGACATCGTCCACGATAGCGCTTTTCATTTTCTTGCGATCCTTGCCCTTGGGCCTTCGCACTCCTCCTGCACGCGTCCCGCTCGAAAAACCTACAGATCGAGAGACGGAACGCCGGCCAATACTGGTAGTGCCGCAGTGCTGCCTGACCTGTAGGCCATCGCCAATAAAATCAAAGCTGGTCTTTGGGTGTAATAATGCACTACATACAACATACAAATGAGAGTGTCGACACCTAAGCGCTGTAGCGTATATCAGGAACGTCGAAATACTGAGACCATTACATGACTCTGCTTTTGTGTCCGTTATGATTCTGGGAGATTAGACAAGGTCTATCCAATTGCATCAAAGAATGCGACAGGGGGGGGGGCGTAATTTCCCCAAAACTGTTGACTAATGCTTTGGAGGATGTCTTTAACACTTTAAACTTTGTAGAATGCGGTATAAGTATTAACCACGAGTACCTCTCACATATTCGCATTGCCGCCGATATCGTTGTGTTGGCCGGATAGTTGCCCGAGGTAGACGTATTCGTGTATGACTTCGAGAATAGCACCATCGACGTTGACCGGCCTGGGGAGAATGTGTCCGTTGAACATGACCTTTATCTTGTCCTAGTTCATCTTAAGTTCAATGCATCGGGAGGATTAATTTAGGCTATGCAACATTTCCTGCAAGCTCCCCAATGATTCTCAGAAGGTCAGATGGCAGATGGGCCAGTAAGGACCTGGAGTGGAGCCTGCGTTTGGAAAAACGAAGTGTGGGTCGACAGTACACATCTGGGAAGACGATCTCTGTGCAGTAGCCGGTCCAGGGTGTATGCGGGTAGCAGGAGATCTCCCGTCTTGGCGTTCATTGAAAGAGTCCTATGTCCACCAATCGACCGATATGGGCTGATAATGGATAAACTTATATTCGCCTTGATAATGTGAGTGATTCCATTAAATTATAGCCTATTAAAATGCTTTTTATGCAGTCGGGTTTTATGTTTTTTCATAAAGTTTAGTTACTACTTTACTTCGCTAGTTCAGTGATCCGAGTTGATCTTGGCCTCCGATGCGAGATTTTGAAGTTCACGTAGGTCAGCCGCCGCACTAACTCTCCAGCAAAGCCGTGATCGTCCTACCGGCCTGCTGCCACTTAATCGGCACAAATATGCTCCCTTTGTATTTCGATCCTATCCCATATGATCAAGTTCTGAGGTTTCGTCAATAACATAACAATATAAGTGAAAGAGTTTAGATGAATATTTTTTACTCAATCGGTAAAAAACTATAATTGAAATTTAATACGTGAAATATTTTAAAGGTGTAGAGGGCACTGCGCAAACATAGGTAACTTAGTGGCTCGTCAGAACTATAGTATTCGTGACAATTGCGACATGACAACAATAATTTCAATTTCTATTTATTGCCATAAATTTTCCAGGGCGGTACGATTTTCGTAACATTTATATCTTTCTAGACAGAACCAAAATCATAATAAAAAAATGATAATTCATTTTTGATCACTCGTCAAAAGTTAATATTAAACACTAACCTTCTACTACACTGATAGCAAAATAACTTTTGTGTGATTGAAAATTTATCATACCAAAACGTGTTTGCAGTTACCAAGACAACAAAATCTGCATAAATTAATAATCAATATTGTGCCTTAGATAATGTACCTACCTGATACAGATAGTACTTGGTGTAAATTGATGGTAAAGTCGAAAATAATACCAAATGTAGCGCCGACTTGGATTCCGGTTGAAAACTCGAGTGTTTTACCCAATAGTTATTAGTATACAGACTTTCCAACTTACAGACTTTGGCGTTATTCTAATATATTTAACTGGAGGGTTGAGCACTTCAACAATTTGTTTTACTTGCATATAACAACACATGAACATGTATGTCTATTGGACTCGAAAACTATAAACTAGCAGCATGCTACTGTAGGAGAGCTATAAAAAACTATAAACTAGCAGCATGCTACTGTAGGAGAGCTATAAAAAACTATAAACTAGCAGCATGCTACTGTAGGAGAGCTATAAAAAACTATGAACTAGCAGCATGCTACTGTAGGAGAGCTATAAAA
>JAFELO010000308.1:564802-630299 GCA_017140195.1 Eumaeus atala
AAACTATAAACTAGCAGCATGCTACTGTAGGAGAGTTATAACAAACTATAAACTAGCAGCATGCTACTGTAGGAGAGCTATAAAAACTATAAACTAGCAGCATGCTACTGTAGGAGAGCTATAAAAAGAGGTGGCTCATGCATATTACTCAAAAAAGGGCCGATATGGAAAGAGATGCCTGCAACAGCTAAATTATCAATAGCGGGTATAGTGGAATGTTGTGCAGTTGAGCGAACTGACCTTACAACTGTCACTATATGTATGTATAGAGTATCTAAATTCAGCATTTTTCATTAAGTATATTTTTCTATAAATTACAGCAAGAATTGCAAAAAATACATAAAAAAAGTACAATAATATTATAATTTCCGGAGACTTTAATATAGATGCTACGAGAAAAACAAATTAACGCTGGATTTTCAATGCATTTTGTTGTTTTGATTTAAAATTACACTACACACTAAGTAAGCAAACTAGATATATTAGTAACCCCTGCATTGATAATTTTACACATAATTTTAAGAGACCCTGTGAGACAGAAGTGATGGAATTAGCGTTATCCGATCACACAGCACATATTTTGCACTGTCCCTATATATACTATGTTAGAATCTAATCAAGCTTATGACTACTTCATGGAATTTCATTTATTCCATAAACTCTGCTTTCCAATTAGGTTTGTTAAGATACCTGTGTGCAAAAAACGAGTGTTTTAGGACCCCTTCAATTTTTAATATATATAAATGACTTTCTTAGGCGTATAGACAAACCAATGACTCCATTTGCTGATGACAGCACGGTAACAATAGCTTATAAGGACATTATAAATTATGAATATTACATTAATAAAATATTGACATCTACAATTACATGGCTTGAAAATAATAATCTTAGAATTAATTTGGACAAAACAAAAATTATGCACTTTAATAAACGACATCTTATTTCAACAATTAATATACAATATCATAATAGTTCATTAAAGAATGTGGAAGCGACAAAATTTTTAGGAATTATTATTGACTACAAACTAAATTGGAAATTACATTTTGAAGAACTATCTAAAAAAATTAGTAGTTTTGCGTTTGCGATTACGAAGCTTTCTTTAGTTTTAAACATAGATGCTTATCTTGTCGCTTATCACGGTATGGTTGCGTCACTCCTTCGCTATGGCAATATATTTTGGGGTAACTCTACAGACATCTGAGTCGTATTTAAAATACAAAAACTTTAGAGCTATGTTTAAGATGCGGCCGACTGAAAGTTGTAGAGAAATCTTTATTATACACAACATTCTGTCACTTCCGTCCCTGTACATATATGAATGTTCAATATTTGTATGTATTCATTCTAATTAATTTCCAAAATTTACAGATATTCTTTCATGCAATAGGAGAGATAATAAAAAAGTTTACATAAACAGTTTTAGGACAAAATTGCTCTCTATTCATGGCACCAAATTTTTTTATGAACTACCTGTGAAGATTAGAAATCAAGCAACGACATAAATTTATTCAAGAATATGCTGAAATCATTTTTATTTAGACACTGTTACTGTAGCATCAATGAGTACTTAACAGACGTTACAAAGACAATTTAAATTTTAGATACTATCATTTGATCTCATTGGTATTATATAGGACCAAAAAGCATTATACCTTAATACTAAATAATTTTGGTTTACTTTAATTAATTACTGAGAACAAAATTACCATAATTCAATAGATGACAAGACTTTTTGTATTTGCATGCATTAGCATGCAAATACTGATAGCAAATTGTGGTGATATCAAATGAAATACTTTTAACAGCTTATGTTCTTACCTATTTACTTACAATTCTGGCAAGTAAATATTCATTTATTTATTTATTTATGACAGCTAAGTTTACACTATTTTAAAGTGAGCAGGGCAGGGCAGTATGTAAGCTTGTTTAGTTGTATTTAAATTTAATTACGCAAGCGTCATGGGACTTCTTTTTCCGCTGCCATAAAAAACCAAGTATAAAAAATAATACCAAGTGCATGGAGAGTTAAAATGCGTTTAACTACAGACCTGCTATGTGTAATGTAATCACATCGATTAAGTTCTCTTTAATATTGAGACGAGTATTTGTATATATTTTGATATCACAAAATACTTTATACAGTACCGGTGCAGAAATAAGAAAACACAACGAATAATTAAGTAAGAATTGCAGCTTCAGTCTAAGGGCTGGTTTCATCGGTTACTACTGAAATTACAACTATCTAGGTAATATCTAGCACTAGGTACCATCTAAATACTTGTATTATCTTTTTTGGGGTTCACTAACATATTTCTAATTGTTACCAAAATTGAACATTTGGCGAGCTGACAATAGTCAATTTATCCATTTAGAAATTGCATAATTTACTATCGTAATTTAAGAATAATTTTGAGACATTATCCAACTCCCTTTATGGGACCAGGGTTGAGGATGGGAACCTGACCTCATTCGCGGTTCCCGACATCAGTGGGGGCTGGTTGTCGTATCAGCCCTTTTGGAGTACTCCGGTCCCTTTAAAGAGACTGGCCAGTCGAGATGCACTGCTGCCGACAGACTCGGAGCACCCCAGTTTTGGCGGCCGATGGCAGGGTTTTAGTGGGCATGCGGTTCACCAGGACTGTAAGCCGTGCGTAAATGAATTTCCCCGCGAAAAAAAAACTAAATTTAATACTCGACAGGCTGACAATGTCGCAAAGCAGTCAATTTATGCACATTTTACTATCGCAATTTAAAAATAATATTGAGACATTAATTATTCAAATACCTTTAGTCCTTAATAATTTTAGTAAACTACTTTATACATTTTTATGTGAAACATATATTTTCTAAAACGAAAAGAATAATACAATTCGAATATTTACAGCATATTAAATGTCATCTACGTTGAACTAACAAACAAGCGCAAGAGTGTCTTTTTTTTAATTATAATCATGCGATATGAGGCTAGTAGTAGATATATACTTAATATTAAATTATAGACACTTAATATTGAATTCGACTGTTTCTTCTATTCGGAATGGGCTTCCGAAGCCGTAATTCATCTGATAATTATTTTCGCAATAGGCTAGTAACGATTGCAATTAAGGCAGGCTTAAATCGGCCCTAAGTATTGTTAACAACAAATCTATTCAGCACGTCCTAACATTATAAACTTGGAACAGTTTAGTAAGCTCTAGATCACATTATGTAGGAACGAAGAATAGCTCTAAGAGGATTACAACTGTAAGCTGACTCGACGTTCTTGAAAATACTGACTTTATAACGTATTTGAAGTCTCGCTTGGAGCTGATCCAAGTTGGTAAGGTAATGTATTACCATGACTTGTATTTAGCATATGCGATATGATAAATGGAACTTCCGAGTGGCTTGTCATGACCAAGTGATGGGCAAAGTGAAGTAACACATCAACGATGTGAAATTGAGATTGGTGCGCTTATACAGGCACTAACATGGGAAGTACTTAAGGGTCCCGCGGTTATCGCTTCAGATGTGGAAAATAACTAAAATAACTACGTTTTTGAGCTCCTACCTGGAAGTGCTCCTTAAAAACGATTTCGATTATGAAGTGAATGAAACGCAAGAGACGTAAATGATGTAAACGCGTTTAAGTGTTTACCCTTCCACGCAATATTAATACTTCCGCTCGACAGTTTCCACCATACGACCTCACGATTCGCCGTTTGCCAAAAGGCCAGCGACTGTCGATTGTTACTTTTCCATTCAGAGAGTGACGTTAAGATGTAAAAGATTCATCACACACAATTCGTTGTAAAATGAATAATCTAGTTTTATAGTGAATTATAATCGATCCCTAAGTTCAAGCAGTGCTTACATATACATATTTTTCACATCGCGGCCTTTTAATGTTGTTTTTTCAGGAGTAAACTCCATACAGCTTTTAGCAATCCTTAAAACTTCAAATCCACTCTGGCTATTATTTTGTGCGACTTGTAAACACGGCTTCGTGCCCGGATCCCTTATCCGAGAAATATCGTCACGGGTCTATGGGCAGCGTCATTAGACCCCGGCCTCGGGCCCCACCTGCCGCAAGCGCCGTCCTGCCTCGTCCTCAACGCGCGCACCTTTTTGTGTCGTCCATAAAGACCCTGCGACCGTATCACAATATCCTCCGATGTGTAAGAATCCCTTGAAACGACGTGTGAAACTAAGGATATTTCTATCTACACGGAGGGTAACGTTTTTCGGGCATATATATGTATGTAGACGTCTGTTTCCTCCTGCACGCTGCGCTGGTTGTGATTCGTCTTAACGCGAGTGACATCGGACAAAAGAAAAAAGTAAAAAAAAACAATGCCATAATTTGGTTACTGTTAAGCCAAGCAGAATTAGGTACACTTTTGTCTCCCCACTATGTCGTGGCGGTGGGGCTCAGTAGCCTGGGGTGGTGCGAGACACCTCGGGTGAAGCCAATTGAACCGATGACGTGGCGGCTCTTAATACCCCTCCTATAAGAAGAGGGGACTAAAGAGCAGGAGGAGGTGCCGCTCTTTGTACCCCTCTTTTAAGAAGAGGGGACAGAGGAGCAAAAAGTGGCGGTGATTTTGCGCACGGGGCAAGGGGCGAGGATGGGAACCTCACCCTATTGCATTGTCCTGAATTCGGTGGGGTTGTCCTGTGTTGTGGGACAACCCCATCCGTGGAGGTGGCGTCGGCCCTTCAGGGACTGACTTGCCGTTGATGTGCCCTGATGATTGTTGTTCCGGGGCACCTCACCAGAGGCTTCGGTACTATATAATGTGCCGCGAGCCCCACACACCACTGGTCCCCATCCAGGGTCAGTGAAGGCTCGGAAATGCGTTTCACCGCGTCAAAAAAAAAAATAGAAGGTGCACCTTTGTCTAGGTAAAATTTTCAATAATTATGCACAAGAATAAGATTTTCCATCAATGTTACCCACACAAAAATAAAAATGTATGGGATGTTTAAAATCAATACATCTTTAGTACACTTAGTCTGGCTATAAATACTATTGCAGTACATTGTACATTATTTTGCGATATCAAAATGGAGTGGGGCGATAAAGCGAACAGAATCGCTGTGATTACATTATACAAAGTATGTATGGAGCCAAATGCAGTTTTTACAATTGAGCAATATTTTAACAAACAAATTGATCGTATTTGTGCTCAAATCTGTAAGGAAGCTTTCCAATTAGTCGACAGATTGCGTCGTGGGCATTATCCGTCTTCAGTGATGGTTTTGTGGGGTGTTACCTATGAAGAAGTGACTGAGCCATATTTTTGTGAAAAAGTATCAAGGCATCGGCACAAATGTATCAAGATACCGTCCACGAGGAGGTTGTCAAGCCCCACGACCATGTTCAATAACCAAGTATGTTCCTTCCAGCAATACTCGGCAAGACATAAAGCTCCATCTACGCCGACTTCATTGGAAGCGAACGTCTCGGACTTCATCAGAGCTCAATACTGGCCGTCGTCTAGTCCCGATCGTAATCCGCTCGTCATGATTCATGGCCAGTTGTAGAGAGTACAGCTTGCTCTAAAGTATGAACTAACTATGATAATGTGGAGCCCCTAATACAATCTATACGATTGGCAGTGAAAAAGATCCCCATGGACAGAGTGCGTGTTTCTACTGTTAACTGGCCTCAATGTCTAAAGGACTGTCTCGCGTACTTCGACTGAGCTTTCTATATTTTTGTTTTATATTTGTGTATTAAACTGACACACTGTAAAAGTAATAAATTTTATATTTGTGTATTAAACTAACACACTGTAAAAGTAATAAATTTTATATTTGTGTATTAAACTAACACACTGTAAAAGTAATAAATTTTATATTTGTGTATAAAACTAACACACTGTAAAAGTAATAAAATTTATATTTGTGTATTAAACTAACACACTGTAAAAGTAATAAATTTTATATTTGTGTATTAAACTAACACCCTGTAAAAGTAATAAATCATATATTTGTGTATTAAACTAACACACTGTAAAAGTAATAAATTTTATATTTGTGTATTAAACTAACACACTGTAAAAGTAATAAATGTTATTTACATTTTTAAGGGTTCTAATCACTTGTCGTAAGAGTGAGTGAACATCCGCTTACGTTTCATGTTAAATTATTGCCCTTCCGCCCTCCTTTCTTTACGGCCATCGGCCCTAACAGAAAGCAAAGCTGTCGAGTATCAGTATCTGAAATTTTTGAAACAATAAAAATATTTAAATTCTGTAAATGCCGTTAATCGTTAATAATTTTCGATTTGATGAACATAAAACATTCAAATGCTTCGGGTTTTGAGATATGCAAAAGTTCTGATGATTACTTTATACATACTTTATTACTATATACTTTATACATACTTTATTACTATATACTTTATACATACTTTATTACTATATACTTTATACATACTGTCCTCTCCATGAGATAATTAAAAATCATTGATAAGAAGGGTGGTTTACCCGCATCTACCAATGTTAAGTATAAAATTCACAGGATGTGAATTAGATATAACTTATATATTTTACACGCAATCTTTTTTCTTTTTTTATTATGTAAGAACTTACAATCTATACAAAATAGGTATCTTGTATAGATACGACGATACACTGAAGTCAAAGAGTCCAAGTAAAGAACGTTTGTGGACTTTATTGTTCAATACACAAGGTAATAAGTGATAATGTTAATGACGTACGTGGGCGCCGAATATTTTTACGATCTATTGAATGTCGCCGTAAAATATTAATGATTGACTTTCCGTTGTGTGCGTGCGAGGCACACCAACGTAAACGTTGTAAACTTAATGTTTCGTTATACTTAGGTTTACGGTTCCAGGAGGAGCTGGGGTGGGGTTGTGAGAAACCCGAGCCTAAGTACATCTGCGTAATTATCTGCCGATGCGTTGACTTCTCTACCGCCGCTGACCGAGCACCACATTTTTCAAAAATCAAAATGCTCTATTTACACCAAGTCTCCATTACTTATAGTTTAACTAGCTGTCCGTCCCGTCTGCGCACGGATACTTTACGAAATGTGGAAAAACATTCATATACAAAAATATAAAAGTAATAATTTATGGTAATGTAACAACAACAAATTAAATTTATGCCAGAACAACGTCTGTCGAGACTGCCAGTTGTCAATAGTTGTCAGTAACTTTTGCAGCTATATACGTATTTACTTTGATATTTTTTTCACAACTAAAAAAGAAGTTTCATATAGCACAAAACGTTTAGAAAATGTTATATTATACAACGCCTATAACCTGTGTTCATCATACATAATGTACAATTCTGATGGTAAAATATTTTTTCAAATCGGTCCAGTAGTTCCGGAGCCTATTCAATGCAAACAAACAAACAATCAAATATTTCCTCTTTATAATATTAGTATATATATATATATATATATATATGTATGTGAGTATATATATAGATTTCTCCCATGATTTCTTGGAAAATAAAAGAAGATCATATTTCCATTTTCTAGAAGTTTGCTGTAGTTTCGCTTCAATTTCCATTACACACCCAGACAATAATAGCAAAAGCAATAAATGTTATTTGCAATTAAAGAAATAATTTTCTCTTAGTTACAATATTCATGGCCAGACTAGGACTATTCGGACACAAAATATCGTCGTGTTACCGCTCGTGATTATCGCTGTTACTGGGATACATAAAGTGTTGCATGACGGCTCATTGCTCAAATCAATTTCCACTTACAAAGCGTTGTGTTGCTGTGCTTATAAACTTCTAATTAATTTTTATGGTATATTTGTGCAAATGATGGAACGCTGCTCTCTAACGACTACCGACGTCCATAGACATCCGATTTCTTATATTCTCACAATAATAAGGATGTCTATCTCATATTAAGGAAGAGAGGAGGGCAATGCAGATGCGTTTCCTCCACTCCTCTAATGGAGTACCGGCAACTCACAAATAGAACGAAACTAATAGATTAGCTCTCATTGAGACGGTAGCACGTGACCGTCATGCACATTTTCGATCGTGCCGGACTAATTCGTCTGCACTACATAGCACTGTCTCTTGCTTTATTATTATTAATTAGTTACAGGAATTCATTCCATAGGAAACGATTTACACCAGTATAAAATAAACATGAAAAGCATAATTGTGGAAACAGTGATCGAACGTAGCAACATCGCACCTTTTTATAGAATAGCCTTCTTACGAATGACCGACGCCCATAAACATCTACATAATTACTATGCCGATGTATTGCCCTCCCCCTTCCCCATTGGGATTGTCTGAAGATGTTACATTACGCCAATAGCAAGTGTGCGAGAGGAACTTCCCGGTTCGTCCCGGCCCGATTCAGTTGCGTAGGAGGATGTAGTGTCATGCACTATGCATCGCACTACCTCCTCCTATGCAGCATGGCACTACCTCTTCCTAAAACGTAAACGTACGTCTCTTGTTTTATATATATTTATTGTATTTTATGTATGTTTTAGTTCAGAATTTTATTTTTTCAGAAATCGAATGCTATATCTCGGAACCTTACCATCACGTCCTAATATTTCATGCATGCAATTAGCATTATCCAATTGCAAGATGTTACCACGTCGAAAACCTCTTTCCAATTATAAGCCCGGAGTCATATTCCATTAGTAAACCGCTCCGCTGTGTTGGATAGCGTTCCTTATCAATAGTGACAACGACCGGGAGTTTCGCTTCACAAGGTTCGTCAAGTGTCATGGATTAGAATAAAATTGGCTTCACAGCAGGCTTTAGAGCGCAAGCGGATCCAGTTATTGGTAATTACTTTTCGCATCTATTTTCGTATTTCTCTGCGGATTTTTATATTAGCTGGTGCCTACAACTACGTTCGCGTTTTTTTTCGTTTTCTTTTTTTTTCGGAGAAACATACTAACGATTGGCGGCGTTATTGCTACTGCCTCTATAGTTCAATGGACTAACGAAGACTTTGGTGTCTTAGGTATGGTTTAGGGAGACGATAGGCGGACAGACTTTTCCCGCAGATGGGAAGAGATGTATCGGGTTGTTTTGTCGGCGTGCCCTATAGTGATTACTTCTTATATGTTGCGAATGATGATGTATTTCAGTTTCTCTACCAACCGATTTTCTTTCAATATTTAATATACATACACAATTTTTTACTGTTTTAAAGATAAATATACATTTACAGATAGTATAAAAATAATTGGTTGCAGTGTTTAGATAATTATAGATATTGTAAAACTATCTACAATAAAGAGAAGGGAGAATTTGACTCGCTCAGGTCGACAGCTTTGACATCCAATTATAAGCAAGATGAAACTTGAACACAGCTTCATAATACATAACAAATATAATAGATACTAAAATAGTGACGTAAACTTATGGACAGCCAAGTAGCGGAGAGGAGGAACTAAGGGCAACGTATTAGAATAGAAATTAGGTGGATGTTCACGTAAAAGAAAATTATAAGAGGCTAATAATTTAACAATTTAGAGTTGAATTCCCCAGATACCTTTATCTGGTGTATACGTTCAGTAATAAAACAATAATTATTTAATTGTATATGCTGGCTGTGTCCCGAAGTTTCATCGTTGTAGCTATCTGAAGGCCTAACTTTTTTCAGAATAAATATTTTTATGACGTTGTATATATAGTTAACATATACTTGTGTCCAAATACATTCAATTCTACCCCGCTATTTTTACGCAAAAGAGTATTAAACACACATAGAGGTTTTTGTATTGATCTTATATGTAAATTTCTCGTGTCCCTATGTTAGATACCTTAATCATTTGAAATGCCACTATCGATATTTACCAAAGTTATTATGCATATTCAGTAGGTCAGAGAATCGGCTACTATATATTTTTCATACCCCTAAGCGATAAGGGTTGTGACCACCTGTTGCACCCTTAACATTTTAGTGTTAACACGTCACAATAACAACAACAACAACAACGTCTGGCGGGCCAGTAATGTATGTATACTCATATACCCCAATAAGCGCCTTAGGTCCGGTCATGAGTAGTCACGCGTATTTAGTAGGAGTATCACTTCATTGCCAGAAGATTTCGTTAATATAACTCACCACCAGAGCAGGTATTTGTGTAGAAACTCGTTGATAGACATGCTTTTGCGTTGATTCAGCTGCAGATAAGAATGAGAGATCTATGGATGATGATTTCTAGTAAACAATCAACTCAACGTTTCTTACGCGCTGGGCGGAAGCTGGACGTGCGTGGGTGATGTATAGTTAAACGCATTTCATATATACTTTGTATGGAACCCAGTGTAATTAGTTGAGTTGGCGCATTTAGAAAACTATTTTGAGTTTAGCCTAGTAGAAATACATTTGTGTTTTGAACTGGCGTGTTTTCGAACTGCGACTGCAACACTAAATGGATGTCCTGTCCTTAAACCAATGAATACGATCGCTTCCCGTATTATCATATCGATTGAGACCAAGTGGGCATTTTGCAGGGGTGTATTCGAGCAATCTCAGTTAATATACGAATTATGTATTAGCTAAAAATAGTAAAAATGACACTTTTTATTCTTGTATTTATTGTACCTATGCTTATTATTAAACAAGGCCCTTAAAGATATTTGTCTGTATGTGATTGATCTTCTTACTGAATGGATTTTACGGCTTTTACTAGTGGATAGAACATTTCCTGACGAAGGTTCAAGTGTATAATTGGTCTGCTGTAACTCAAGAGGACAGCCGGATGGATAGCACATTATTCATAAAATTGTCTAAATGTATAATTTAAAAAAGAAACAGTGTAACAATTAATGCCCCATCTTTAAAGCCTTAAAATTTCATTACGAAAGTCTAGTATTTAGTACCTATTATTTAGTAGGATAGACATGCTTTTATACTTTAATTGATGAAAACTTTTCTAAATGTAGGTGCAGGATTTCCTCTAAAATTAGCGAAATAAACGGCAAAGTCCTCGTTCCTCGTGGCAATTGTCTAAGGACATTTATTATATGTTTTTGCGAGAAAATGTTTAGAGGGTATTAATCAAAGGGCGGACGGATTTATACTGAAATAAATGTAACAATTAATTCAATGCTTAAATGTATAGAAAATATTACAATAATTAGAAACTGTCGCAATAATGGCCTGTAAAGCTTATACGTATATTTAGAGAATGCCACATGAATGATCCTATTTGTCCCGCACATGCAATATGAAACAATCATCATACTTTTAGATTTTCCGTTATTTGTTCCGTATACAACTAGAGAGCGTCAGTGGAGGGATTTTATATTCTCCGAAAAATCATCGTTTAATAGTGTCGTATCTGTTTACGCATCTTAAATGAGTAAGTTGGATGTTTCTTACTTAACCATAGAAGAAGAAGCAGATTATAGTAAGTGCCATGCTGAATTGCAGCGGAACTGGGCCCACACGACCGGGGAGGTACTTCACGCTCACATGATACCGCCGTTAAGTTCTTCGGTATCGCGTTTGTGCAGTTTGTGAATAGCCAATTGCCCATTGGAGGGGAGGAAGAAATAAGGGCAAAGCATCGTCAAAGTAATTATACGGATATTCACCCACCCCGCCCCCTCCTGCACTAAAAAAAGATTTGAATTTGGAATTTTGAAAAGTTACGATAAAGATCCCCTTCTTTACGCGGGTGAAAGTATGAATAGCAGCGAGTTTGTCCATGAAACTTAACACCTAGCAAACACAACGTGTCTCGGCCACATAATGATTACGGAAAATATGAAATAATGAAAAAATCCTCATACACACACACAAATACACGTAAAGCGTCCAGTTCGTGTATTTTTGCGCAATCTCTACCACGGACAAACTTTTCGTAAGGGTCATTTTTCTGAGTCATTAACGGCGTACGGTGCGTTGACGAAACATTCCCACGCACCTCTAAATTAGATTTTATATTAACGACGTAGACTTCAGACTCGTCTGTAACCAACTTTCTAAAATATCCTACTTTGTAATTAGTCTTATTTGTTATTTTTTTGATTTTGTTACGCATACATGTGTAGACAGACAAATTTGCCCCTAGTAAGCTTTGTCATAAAATAGGAATATGTCTCTTTATTTATATAATTGTATAATATCAGCTTAATTTACGGGTCTTTTAAGGGAAAACCCACAATTTGGGACTAACGACACCCATGAACATCTGCATACTCGTAATTACTATGTCAATGTGTCTTCCTTTCCTCCCTCCCCCAATGGGCCACTAGCTACTCACCAATTGGACGGAACTCGACGATGCCACACACGCCGATAACATGTGATCGAGAGGTAATTCCCCGCGGTCGTCCCGGCCCAATTCCGCCTCAATGTACCAGGGCACTACGAACATATACTTGTCCTTGTCCTATTCGCAACTCTCGCTGACCTGCCTCGCGGTCCATTGGTAAGCACGTCCAGAAACAGATATAAAACCCCATTCAATTAATAATTCTGGATCGGACATAAAATAGGCGTATGTGTTAAATTAGATTAAATACATAACAATACATTTGTTAATGTGTAAGTGTCATTTTGTTGCTGGTGTGTAACGGTGCGTGTTGAACTTCTCCCATAAACCGCTCGGGTCTCCTATTGAGGCCAGTAGTTGGGTATTAATGTTTGCACATTTAACAGTCGTTTTTTTAAGTCTCAACCATCCTTTCTCTAAGAATCCCTGCATGTATGTATGAGATGGATGTGTTCAAGTGAGACGAGGGTCACATATAAATTAAGGTACTTGACCCAGAAATGCTAACATTACTGATCACCATATTACTTAGCTTGTTAGCTACATACTTATACTTAACACTCCACGAACTGACGGTAGCCATCTTTAGCCTGGCGTGCTTTATTCATAGCCAGGTATCCCTGAGAGCAAGATAGAGCACTACTAAAGTACTTGGACATTCATGATGTTGAATGATAAAATCCCAATTCCGACTTTATCGCATTTGAATAGAATAGAAAATTTGATCAGCATGATTTGCATTATGTCCTACGAACTATTTTCGATTCTATTCAGATGTGTTATGTTTGACATTTAATTGTCACTTGGAAAGTACTCAAGATTGGTTACATCTTAAAAATTGAAGTTGTCTGCTTCATCATCGGCTCGAGCTCGAATCTCTTCACTGTCTCGGAATTTTAGCCAATAGATTTTTTTATCGCATATTTCATAACGCCTGAATACAAAGAAGAGTGCCTGCGAAAATGCGCATCTATGCTATTTACCACGGGGAAGGCCTACGTCCAGCAGTGGACGTCGCCCGGCTGACGATAATGATGATGATGCTATGCACTTGATAGGTACACAGTACAACATGACATGCAACAGTATATCTTAAATATACCTACAACTTTAATATCGAGAGACACATAGAATTATGAAACTAATAACGAATTAACAAAATTTTGTATTAATTAGCAATTTATAAGAAGAAATTAATTACATTTTTTTTATTACTGGAAGAAAGTTTGTGGAATCACCATTAAATATATGAAGATAAGATTAGACATAAAACCTACTTCGTTAGCCTCAGTAACTGCAGCATGTGCCTGCAAAAATGGCAGAGATTACAAAATGATCGAAAAAATCGAAGGAAGAAAAAAGCAACTCGTACTAGAATCAACATTGAGAAGAAGTAAAAATAGTACGTCCGGTTAGTACCTACGTCGTGACCAAACAGCAGATAAAAAAAATATTATTGGGATCATGTCGTCGTAGCCGAATTTCGGTTACAACGCCCATTTCTATTGAGAAGAGACATCTGCGCAGCTCATAGTAGAGTAAGCATGTTACAGATATAACTGCTGAGTCTGTTCCCTCTTTTTCATATCCCAGCGGGTCGGCAGCCCGCCACGGCCGTAGAAAAATCAGGAGCACATCCGACTGCTCACCGCGCACTGCGAGGTGCGGGGGTGTAACAGCGGCAACTTCCTGACACGGGTCGTTATTAGAAATTGGAAAATCCTAATAACGTTTTCTGTTTGATCCGATCCGAGATTCGAAATCGAAACCTTGAACTCTGTGATTGAACCTACATACTACTAGACCACCAGGCTACCAAGTTTGAGGATACGAATCCGATATCTCTACTGATACTCAATTATGCGTGGACACCGACAGTACTATTGATGTCAATGTTTACTACGTGCTTGCGGTGGCAACCCGTGGCTATAATATAAACCGAATCATTAAGGGTCGAGTGACTGATGGAAGCATAAACTATCATATTTAAAGTTCATTTAATATAGAATGTATAGTTTATACTTTTGTGAAGTTGTTATCGGGTGTACTTCAGTATCACTTTGTATGATTTCTTTAAACCGATCAGTCGTTATCGATTATTCGACTGTTTGGGATATATTTTAGACATAGGGACAGTCAGCTACCTACTTATAGTACAACGTGTACAGCTGCAATAGGAATAAATACTGTCTCGGTATCATCGTAATTCATGCCTCCTCCGTTCGTGTTAGCCCGATGCTACGTGCAGCTTACGTTGGACTCTTCGCCTCAACATCAGATTAGCATTTCTCAGAGTGCGTCAAATTCTATGCCATATGTAATTATGAAGGCGGCATATAATAATATGTTCTATCAATGTTAGTAATACATTACTTAATAACTGAAGACTGTGTTTATTCTTTTGAACTACTTGTCCAAATTGAAAAGTTATTTTTGTGTTAAATAGTCCATCTTTTGAGGAAGGCTTTATACCATGGCGCTACGAATAATAGAATCAGATTGACGTTTCACCGCGGTGTCATGCTAGTTACACTATATGTTATAACTTACCTAAATTAGCTCAAAAGCAAGGTTCGTGTTAGGATGTAAACTTCCAGACAGTTCTCTCACATAAATTACCACGTTAGCTGCACGTTACAGTAAAAGTTAGAGTATTTGGATGTGGGAGTGCCAAACTTATTTTGATGGCGCCTTTGTTTATTGCTCGTGAATACTTTGTGTAAATTTATCTGTTTTATAGACACGAAACTTGAGAGTAGGGTTGGATGTGTGTCACTCATGCATGCTAAAATTACTCAGCACATTCTGAAGAAATTTTATGATATTGAGTAGGTAAAATATATTTTATTTATTTTTAAACGTAGCAGGCAACAAAGTACCTACATTGTTAGTAATAAACTTAAAAAAGACTTAAAAACTATGTAAGTGTAATAGTTATGTTAAGAAATGTACAGTGAATACAATAAAGACTTGTTCCCACATGAACCCTATGAACAAACCTACAGTGATTCAAGTAGATACACTCAAGTCCTTCGGCCAACATAGCCAGAACGGGGTGAGGATGGCCAGCACCCTGCGGAGCAGCGAGGCGCCCCTCGTGCGGATGGTCGTATAGAACCGCGCCTCCGCGAACATCACGGGTGTACTGCAGAGACGGGGCAGCCCCATCAACACCCGGAACGCGTTACCATTAAACCACTACTAAATATTGTAAGATTTTTAAAAAGTATTGAGGCTTGCGTTAACCTTACTCCTGCGTAAGTTAGAATGATATAGCCTACACCTATTATATTATGCAATATTTTTCGTGTAGCACAATCAATCGGAGCTTTGCGGTGAACACCGACGGCATTACACAGGCGAGGTTGATGATTTTGAAGACGGCCTCTTGCCTACAATGAGCCACGTTATACTCACAGACGGTACGAAATACGAGAGAACCACTTTAAGTCACTTTTGTAACGGTATTGTGTGAGTGAGAAGTTGTGCCTGGTCGTGCCGGTCTGCCTCAGCAGCATTGCAGCAAAGGCACCTCACGTTTATCGGTTCGATAACGGGTGAGCGAATAATTGCGCGGCATCCATCATCCGTAAGCGCAATATCAGAGGCTAATGCTCTGACAGGGGCGTGACTGTAACCATTTTGGCGTGCGATAATATACCGAGATAATATACCGAGATAATACCGAGATAATATACCGAGATAATATACCGAGATAATACCGAGATAATATACCGAGATAATATACCGAGATAATACCGAGATAATATACCGAGATAATACCGAGATAATATACCGAGATAATATACCGAGATAATACCGAGATAATATACCGAGATAATACCGAGACAATACCGAGACAATATCGCACGCTGAACAAAAATGATTGAGGCGACGCTCTAAGCACGGGCACCGTCTGCTCATCCGTGTCTTGTTTGAGGTTGGTCTTTGTACCCGTTTGCGTCAGAGTGTGAATAATAATTATCGAGTGGATGTATGTATGTATGTATGTGTGCATGTCTGAATGTATGTATGTTTGCATGTATGTGTGTATATATGCATGTATGCGTGTATGTTGAGGTGTCGTGAGATGAGAGTCTTCCGTAACAACATTGCAAAGAATGGAATCCTTATATTTTAGTCATGTCCGTCCGTCTGTCCGTCCGTATGTCTCAGACTCGGTGATTATCGGCCATGTAGGTTTGAAATTTGGAAGATTGGTGTACTTTATGTGGGGCTACACAATTCAGTAGTTATGACATTGAGAAATAATCGTATTGTGAAATGGAATTAATTGAAAAAAAAAGTTGGGAACACAATTCTCTTCCTTAGCAATTTCGGCATTGTAGTAAAATTTAATTTTTAATTTGCTTCATGTATAACGATCTCGATTCGCCGGCCCCGTTGAGTACATGTCGCCGGTTCTTCTCGTGTGTAGGCGAGGGTGGTAGTAATAACCGGTGGTAGTAGATTAACGTTGAAACTTCCTATTTTAAATAAAATATTTCTATTTTTATATAGGTAACTTTTAAGCAGATGCATAGGACTCCATTTCTCCAATGGGCCACCGGTTACTTATAAAACGCAGGTAACGCGACACGTTGCTGCGGTATCACGTAAGTGGTACTTCTCAGTCGTGCCGTCGTCATTTCAGCTGCAAGAGGCATGGCACCTCCTGCTAGTGGCGGTGTGGCCACTTGCACGAGGCGCTGATTTACCGCTGCGGTCTTCTCACATCGCCTCTACTGCAGAGCTTGAATACAATAGTCTTCAACCAATGCGTTCTTTCCGTGATGACCTACAACTTTTTTATTTTTTTGTTCACGCGGGGAAACGCATTTACGCGCCTTCACCGGCCCTTGGTGGGGTCTAGAGGTGTGTGGGACTCGCGGCATATGAAAGTGCGGAATACCCACAAAAACTACCACGAGTGCCACCAGTGCCGCTCTTGGTGAGGTGCCCCGGAAGAGCAATCATCAGGGCACGTCGATGGCTATTCAGCCCCCTAAGGGACTAACTCCACCTCCACAAATGGGGTTGTCCAGCACTACAGGGCAACCCCCACCGACTTTAGGATAGTGCAATGGGGTAAGGTTCCCATCCTCGACCCTTGCCCCATGCGCAAAAGCGCCACCTCCTGTTGCTCTTAGGTCCCCTCTTCTTATAAGAGGGCTACCGAGAGCGATTCCTCCTCCTGATCTTTAAGCCCCCCTCTTCTTATTAGGGGGGGCTTAAGTACCCCCTCGGTTCAATTGGCTTCGCCTGGGTTTACCCCAATAGAAGCCAATTGAACCGAGAACATGGCCTCTTAATCCTAAATTCTAAGACTGGTCCGCAAGTTTGAGGTAGCACCGCGGGCTACTGAACGTGCTATGTTAGGTGTTTCTTTGTCCCATAGAATTCGTAACGAAGCAGAGAACTAAAGTTTCCGATATCACGCTGAAGTGGCAATGGGCTGGTCACACACTCAGAAGATCAGATTGCAGATGGGCCAGTAAGGTTCTGGGGTGGAGGCCGCGTTTAGGAAAACGAAGTGTTGGTTCTGTTCACCAGGTGGGAATACGATCTCCTTGCAGTAGCTGGTCCGGGATCGACCGTCTTGGCGTTCATTGTAGGAGGCCTACGTTCAGCAGTGGACCGTTAAGGGCTGATAATGATCACGTTTCATGTGGCTTGTGAGTTTTCAGTGGCCCAGAAGAGGGCAGGAGGGCAATGTATATCGGCTTATATAAATAACTAATATATAAAATTTTAGAAGAGCATCGTTATTCTCCATTTGTATTGCGAGTTGTTAATTAGTTTACTGAGGCGACGACGACAGGTTTAACCGGAAAATATTCTCGCGACAATTTCCCAGGAGAGGAAAATACGTTTTCGTATCTGTTCATTTTAATATACTTTTAGCGACTGCCAGGATAAGATTAGGCGATACAGTAATTGGCTGTTCGGAAAATTTGAGTGTTACTTACAGACGTTTGGCCTCTGTTACACGAGTGAAGTAACAATCTTATTATTTATGTATGTAGCATATTATATATTAATACAATTATTTTTTTATTTGGATGTGTTAGAGAATGATCTTTAGTGTACTTTACCTTTTCTACATTTAATGGAAATGTTTGTATGTATGTTTGCTATGCTTTCACGCTAAACGTGCTGAATATTTAAATGCTATTTTTATTATGCATAGATTAATTATTATTTGAAAATACAATACAAGAAATACTTTATATCCAAAAATATAAATAGTTCCTAAGGGGCATATTTTACGAGAATGAAACCATAGTCCAGCTAGTTTGTATTTTTTATATACTATAGGGGGACAGACGAGGAATCGTAGCCCTTCAACGAGTGCCGACGCCCATGGTCATAGTCCTTCCTCCTTCCCTCTAATGGGACCAGCATGTTTGTTATTCATATACTACTATCACTTTTAGGAAGAGGTAGTGCCATGGTTGCATAGGAGGACGTAGTGCTATGCACAGTGTGCTACTCCTATACAACGGAGCTGGGCCGTCACGACCGGGGAGGTACCTCTCGCTCTCATCGGCGTTTCGTGCGGGTTGTGGGTAGCTGGCGGCCTATTGGGAGGATACCGCATCGGCATAGTAACTATGGGTGTCGGTAGTCGTAAAAAGGTTATTCTATAAAAAGATAAGGTGGAACCGCAGGACACGGCAAGTTAAAGATAATCACTGGAAATTGAATAACCCCTCCTCGTACGTGAGTAGCCAGATACCTGGTACCTCCAGACGGCCATTATGCTTTCAATGTTCAATATCATCTTAGATAACAACAAACTTTGAGAACTAAAACCTTACAATATACTTGTAACAACATCCCGGAGTTATAAAAGCGACGATGTTATTATAAAACTCTTAGGTACATGCAATATATGATCATGTTACAAATGTAATAACCTAACATTGTGTTAGAAGACAAAATCTTGTCTGTTTAACGTATTTTAACTAGCTAGCCCTGTTGATTTATCAGCACAACCTTTATTTTAAGGTGGTTCCATCTCGTAAAAGATAGTCAATAATTGTGTAAATTTTATCATATGTCTAGCGCATTATAAAATAAAGTCCCTTTGGGCTAATTGCCTGTATGTTATGCGATTTTCACAAAACGTACTTAACGGATATTCACGCGGTTTTCTCCAATGCATAGAACGATTCCCGAGGATTGTTTTGGTTAATTATTATAATTTGTTAAGACAACACATATAATAATCTGTCCTTTGATATTCACGAGCGACGAGGATGCCGCGCCTCTGTCCGTCCGCGGTGCGGGTCGGTGTTCACCTCCAGCTCCCTGACCCGTCGGCCTCCATCTGGGACAGGACATCAAACACACACACACACATATTCTCACTTAAACAAGGATAGGATGTCCCCAGTGTCACTTGCATTATCAAGATAAATCTAACGATACCCCGTACGTCAAAATCCATTAACCCGTTTAAGTGTATTAGTGAACATGGAAATTAACATAGAAATGTTTTGCGAGCACACGTATGTCCTACATGCATGTGCCTATATGATGATATATACAATGATACCTATATCATACATACGCTGGAAAAGTATGAACGTGTTCTGCCGCAGTTCAGTTTTGTACTTTTAGGTTTCTCTGATCTTCTTATGAAATTATAAAACATTAAGGATTTTGTCCACAGAAAAAACATTATTATTATGTTTCTTTTTCCAAAAATGCTACATAAAATTAGGGGCCAAACATAGGTAGTACATGTTTGGGTTCACGGCAGCCGCAGTACTAAAGAATGCTTATAAAAATAAGCTATAATGTCATAAGTTTTAATAATATAATTTCTGGCATGTAAGGGGTTTGAGGTTATGTTTCGGTTAAATACATATTTTTCGAGGTACATTTCCGGATTTTAGGAAAAACAAGTCAACACAATCTTCTCAATCTTGAAAACATGGTCCAATTATTGCACGACGCAAAATAGAGTTATATGTTTATCTGTCTAGGTATGTTTGACACTATATTGGCCAAACGCGGGTCTATTTTCGAAAATCACACATAAATAACATAATGTGTCACTCCTTTGGCGTCATATAATTAATTTCCCTACATTTTACAATTTGGAACCCTACCTCTATATGACAACAACCTACGAGCGTCGGTAGTGGTAGCTCGTTTGTCCCACTATACCATAAAATAATTTTTTCGGACTCGGACTGGTCTGAGACGAGTCTCAAACCCGCGACGTAACGTCGTGAGTTCAAGACTCGGCTTTGGGAGATCTGTAGTAGAATTTACCACTGGACCACGAGTGTGACCAACGGGAGGTACAACGAGCAATCTAGAAATAAAAACAGTAATACACTTATTCTCTGTTTCACAATACCGCAGACAAAGTAAACACATTGGAAAGTAAATAGAAAAATCGCGGTAGGAAAGAGCGCATGGAACGCACAATTGTGGACTTTGAGACATCATGGTGGTGGTGGTGGAGCTTAGAGATCTGCCGCGATGTCCGAAAGTGAAAGTACGCTACTGGTGTTAATCCGAGGGGCTCCTCGGGTCACTCCCCGTTGTGGATGCGGTAGAAGATGCAGAGCGAGTTGACATCTCTCCGTAGTCCCAGAGGATCAAGCTGCTCGGAAATAATCTGGTTTAACGTTTCGAGTCTCTCTACGTGGAATGCTGCGTACCATAGTTCATGAGATAAGACAGTCTGGTGACAGACAGATGGACAGTGCGAGTCTTTGTTATAGAGTCCCATTTTTATTATTTTTGTAGGGAACCCAATGAAGCAGAATTTGGATAAAAACTCGTGAACTTTCTAGAACTTCTATTTCAATTGCGCAAGTTCTTTTCACATAATGAATATTTCATTAGAACTTTATTTGACTTTTGATAACTTTGGATATTCCTGTAATAGTCGACAGCTGGCTGTAAAAACTCCGAGGAAAGTGAGACAAAATTCTTGGAATTGAGGAAATTGGAACAGTTATTTTTATTAAATTTCGTCAGGAGGGTAATGTTTTTCGAGCCTATCTATTTATTTCAATTTTATCATTTTCTATATTTATTACACCCGCGCATGTACGTCAGGTATCCCTACATATTTCTATGCTCCCTACCTGAACGGTTTAACATATGAGTTATGAGGTGTCTCAGAAACTGTCATCTACTATGTTTCACCTCGTTCTGGCATAAGGCTAAATGGTTCTAACAGCTCTTTTGCCCCTCTACACTATAAGATAAACCTAAGCTAAAGAATAAAAATCATATATCTCATCAATTACCATATTGATTTTGTTGCAACATATTTCCATATGAAGCTTTTATATTGAATTATATAATCCCAATTTTTTTACAATTTATCCCCAAGTTGTACGAGTGAATGAACTCAAGAGTTAAGTGCATGACTCACACTACTTACCACATTACAAGCGAATATCTTTCAGTAGAATCAGAAACCATTCTTTGGAGCATACGATTCAAAAATACCCTTTTTTGTTTGTTGACGCGGGGAAAAGCATTTACGCGCTTTGGTGGGGTGTAGTAGTGTGTGGAACTCGTGGCAAATTATACTGCCGTATACCCACAAACACCCCGCGAGTGCCATCGGTGCCGCCTTTGATGAGATTCCCCGGAACAACAAATCATCAAGGCACCTCGACGGTTGGTCAGACCATTAAGGGATCGACTCCATTTCCATAAATGAGGTTGTTCCACATTACAGGGAAACCCCACCGGCTTTGGTACATTGCAATGGGATGAGGTTTCCATACTCGCACCTTGTCCCGTTCACAAAGCACCTCCTCCTGTTGCTTATTGGTCCCCTCTTCTTATAAGAGAGGTACCGAGAGCGCTTCCCCTCCTCCTCTTTAGCCCCCTATTCTTTAATAGAGGTGCAAAGATCACCCTCGGTTCAATTGGCTTTGCCAGTGTTTACCCCAGGCTACTAAGCCCCACCGCCACGACAAGGCTCGAACTATAGTGCGGACGATTCAGAAATACCCATTCAATGACGCCCGCACGACTATGACATATTGATCTTCTTTATTATCTCTTAGCTACGTGTATGAAGTGTAATCAATAATTCCAGTTTCCAAAATCCGAAACGCGTGCGGTTCGTGAGTAACGCCAAGCGAAAATTATTACATTACGGCGGCACCATTGTGTGTGTCAGACCAATTCGCTAGCAATGCAACATCGCACTACGTCTCATGAAGTTCACAAAAGGAGAGTCGATCATGATAATGAAGGCAGTGATGACGTAAACAGCGATGACGTAAACAGCGATGACGTAAACAGCGATGACGTAAACAGCATGATTGTATATGCAACTCATACACTCTACTGTTGAGCAAACTATTTTCATTATAACTCTCGCTCTGCTCTGAATTAATTAAGACTTAATACTTCCAGACACGTCTCTGCCCAGCTCTATTGAAGGTTGATTAATTAATCAGCAAGGCTGAAAATTCGCGAGAGAAGAGAGTCTAGAAAAACTTTCTACCCTCTTCAATATTCTTAAGATATCAAGTCTCTGGATATATGATAATGAGAGATTTCATTAAAGTGCATAGACTTAGTGAGAGGTAGTGCCATGCTGCACGGCCGGGGTGGTACCTCGCGCAAATACTACGGTAAGGTGCCAGCTTGTCGAGCAACACCCAGTTCATTTAATTAAAAAAGAATTAAAAGTATTTTGACTCTATTACAGTTTGTTTTCTACGACTATGCCAAATGTTAAGCAGATTCAGTAGTTTACGTGACAACAAAAATACATACAAACCTTTGCATTTATTTTTTACGAAAACATATTGCTGATGATTGGGAACTTTGCGATAAAAACTGTCATTTACGCAACGTGACTTGCAACAAAAGTGGAAGGTCGTTCACCTCTAAAGTCTTGTCAGTTAAACTTAGCATATGTTAGAGCGATACAACTAGTATATAATGCAAGCGATGTTATGAATTGAATCGAAAAATATAAAAGTAGAGAAATATTAAAATTATATTTAAGAGAGAAGAATAATAATTAATTCTGTATGGTATACTAGGGGAAAACAAGCAATTTATTTTGTTCATGCTTGTAAAACGATTGTACCGGTTTTCGCTTGACTTGGAGTGTTTCCTAAGATTAACTACTGAAAAAACTGAAACGGATCATCTAGTATCTGCATATTTTAGTTTTAGGAAAATTTGTAAACAAATATACAAACTGACGCACGCTCACGATGAAATTCTGTACACGAACTTACAAGTCTAAATAGATAATTATCATAATTCCATCAATATCACATGCATAAAGATCGAATATATAACTTTCACTTTTTTAGTTAAAAATGATAATAAAATTTACATAACTTTTTTACCTACCTTTCATAATTTCTGAGTTTTGAAATACATTTATATAGTTCAGTTCCATAAATTAGTACCATTTTGTAAATTGCTTCGCCCTAGTGATCCAGTTTATCTTTTTTTTCGTGATCTCGAGTTTCTCAGATCCCATTTAATTCACTTAAGTGATTGCACGTTCAAATATAAATTCAGTAATGACGACCTTGTGAGTCAAATGAACAAAGGATCAAAAACATTTCTTACGACCATCTTTATTGAATACTGGTCCTCTGCGGCTGCCTTTGTTAATGCATAGATTACATTAATTTAAATTCGTAAAAAGCCGGCAAAGGCGAATCGGTTTTAAAAGATTTTACAGAAAACTTTTAGATACTTCTATGCTGTTTAGAAATACCTATTCAATGGAACCAAACACAACTATTTTTTTATTCCTCATATGCCTTGAATCCCCCACTATCCTCGATAACTTGATAACTTCATTTTCTCGCAGCCTGCTATACCATTAAATTATATTACAAACATACAGTACACATAACCTCCGAGTGAGACGTTTGTGACATACGGAGGGACAACCGGACATGACGAAACTGTAAGAGTTCTATTTGCCATTTGGTTTCGGAACCCTAACAGCAAACTCGACTCTTTTAATGTATCACTTTTGTAAGTTTACATTACAATGACATATATATATATATATATATATATATATATATATATTACATTTCCACAATTCAATTATTTACGACCTGTTTCGATTTGTTATGATCAGTTGCAACGTACTTGATATTTTAATGGATTTAATACCGGTAGTATTTATAAAATTAACGGTGATTAAGTCAATTACAAAATCAAACGTTCTAAATACACTTCTCTCATTCTGACTGAGTGAAACAAAACTATAATAATGTTTCATGTAACCAGTTTATAAAAAAAAACTAAGCAAGTATTTTGGACTACTTGCTTAGTTTTTATAGCAGTAACTAATTAAGTGGTTTTTTTGCACCCTTAGGTTTATCACGACTGAAGGATTTTTATTTTATTGAACACGCTATCAGTGCTGTGTTTTCCGACAACATGTTTGGAGGATATAATATATAATACAAAGTTCAAAAAGAATTTAACTGCAATACTTATTTAACAATTTTTTTTACAGACCTCACCTTTTGCTGTAGAAGCGAAGAGAAGCCCAATACAGCTTCATCGGATTAGTACGAACGCTCATTTGGCGACAAGACTAGGTTTGGGTCGAAAGAGGGACCGACCCCCCTCTATCTCGCAGATGGGAGAGATGCATCCCAATATGAGAGTATTCGTAACAGCTAACTTAACTATTATCATCATGGCCAGTGGGACCGAGAGGTCCCCCCTCCCCCGACTCTGAGGTCGGGGGCAGCTCGCGCGTGGTAGCAAAAAACCTTGCGCTGACGTGAACATTTGGCTCATAGAGAGGATCGTTTTCGAGAGGGGGATTTCTCCCCCCTTCACCTAACAAACGTTGGAATGTTATTTCTAAAGAAGTATTCGGTATCGCTACTGTTTTTTTACATAGTAGGAGACAAACGAAAGGGAAATTGTTATTAAATTCTTGTACACGTTCGATGTTTGCTTCGCAGGGGATGTCTCCAGGAACAGGCAGATATTGGAGCACAGTATTGATGGCGACGACTGACAGGAATGCGCGGAGAGCAGTAGATATATCTTAACCATAGGTAATAAATGAAATGCGTGTTCGTATGGAAAAGGGAAATACTTTATTCAATACATAACATTTAAACAAATATGACTTATTGTTGTGCTTCCTATGAACATACATAAAACTGGATAATGAAACATTTTTATTTTGGGAGAAGAACCCGGCACGGGCCGGGTTGTTATCCTCCTCGGGCTTCGTTCTAACTGTTGCCTAAAACCGCAGGCTTTTTGTTTCATATACAGATTAGGATGTGTGCGAAGAGTTCATTAAGCTTTCAATTTCGGAACCCACATTTTATATACAGAATATTTTGTAGGATTCTCTTAAACTCCATGACACGACCGTTAATTTTTAGTTCAACAGACTCCCACTGCCGGTTCTAGGTGGGATTAGGTGTGTTGTAGTAGCAAATAGGTCTAATATTTGTTTTCCTGACTAGTTGATGTGATTGTAAGAAATCATCCATTTAAAAAGTGTACTAAATTGTTTTGCGTGTGGTTTGAAAGGGAGCGAAAAGCTTAACTTTTGACTCAATTTAACCTAGACTTTATGTAGGACCGAAAAGTAATAATTTTAGATTCGATATGCTAGTTAAAAAAAGGGTAGTTCTCGCTTTCACGATACCACCGCAAAGTAAACGGAATGACGCCAACATATCTGCGCGACAATTCTACGTGAGTCTAAGGACGTTCTGTTTGGTCCAAGCAGGAAGACTTATTTGCAAACTCTCGGATGGTGTTTACGACCCCCTGCTTATGTTACTCCGATAATTCATCTGTCCATTTCCATTCTTTTCGACGTGTAACCTAGTTTAGATTCCATCATTAAAGTGAAAAAAAAAAATCGAGTGCTTAAAATATACATTAATGTACATAATGACAAATTGATGTTTTAAGACAAATGGAGACGATAAGATGCGTGAAGCCATTTGAGCTATAGCGGGGAACACAGAAATCTACATAAAAAATATTAGCTCTCTTATGAGGCAATCGCAATGCAAAATAGCATTAAAACTCAATTCAATGTTAATTTCTAATCGTAAGCGAGAATCAGATGATGTGAGAGAGATTTCATCAAGACGAACGGACATAATGAACTTCTGTTCTGTCACCATTCCAGATTAACTAGTAAAAACTTTTATCTACATGTGCTTGAACAGGGTCTACGTTAATGGTATTGGACTATCCTCGCAAAGTGATATTTCAACTCAATTTGACTCATATGACTTAGTTCGCGGCGTAATTACTTCAATAATTAAATAAGTTAGTGAGCGGTAAATGACTCCTTTAGAAGTTGGGTATTTACGCTAGTACATTATACGTCAATAATATTGTATCTAGATATACCTTCATTTGATTATTGTCATAATCATGAATCTTTTGTCACGATGATAAAAATAGAGAGAGAGAGAGGCATACCCGTTTACCACTGCGACATTAGTCGCAGTGGTAAACGGGTATGCCTCTCATGTCGCCATATGTCCAGGATTCCACTTAGGTAATGACATTTTTCTATGTAACATATATTTTTTAAGCAATATTTATGCGGTTTTTATCTAACTATATACGTCAGCCCCATCGTACCTTATAAAAACATGTTTTATGTTAACGTTATTCTATACATATATTGTTATTATTCCATAACCAGTAATTTTAGTTAATTTAAGTTTAACCATTAATTTTCACGGATTGTCCTTCATTCATTATATTCAATATTTGAGGAATATAGTATTTAATAAACAAAAAGAAAAAAAGGAGTAGAGTTCTGAAAAAGAACACACAATCAATAAGATTCCGTCCCATTCTCTTAGCTTCATGAGCCAACTAAAATCAGGAAAGAAAACTCTGTTACAATTAAATATAATTTTAACATCAGACGTTCGCACGTGGCATATACTATTCAAACTGAAACATTATGATACGATCTATCAAATTAATAGCCACACTGATCATGTTGATAACTATATCAAATTGCACACTCAAGAGAATGAAGCCGTTTTAACATTAACAAAGACTTAATAAGATATGAAACATGGCGTCGGGAAGAAGCCAAGAACTCACGCTTTTTTATGAAATAATATTTTTTATTTAATTATTTTACGTTCAGTTCACGGCGGAAAAGATAGAACTATTAATTATGATTTGCTGAAGGCAGACAGCGTCAGCGTTAAATCATCCGTCTTCCAAGACACACCGAAGAGAAAAAGAGTGACATTACTTCGATACCGATCACACCGCTCGTCTAACAGTCAAATAAGACAAATATACAGATATACAGATATACACTTTTAAAAATATTTAAATCTCATGTATAATGACAATGTATCATCGCAGAACATATCATAGTGCACAATGAGTATTCGAGTAGACACAAATACACTCTCAATTCCCTCATTCTTCTGTTCCATTGGGACAGTAGTCCTACATGACCGGAGGGAAGTCTGATGTAAATCGATAGCTTAACGAGACTGTTATTAAAAAATCATACCTGGGCTTCTAAATCAGTAACTCATATTTGACAATGCCAGGACAGGAGGGGTTAATACATACACTTGAAAGATGTCCTCATTGCGCTGCCGTACAAACCACGACACCATTGCTAATGTCCCTCTTATGTTTATTCAGAGTGTTTGTCGTATTGAGCACGTGGTGACGTCATCACACTACGGTGGCCATGATTAATGACCCGACGATACAAGAATCCGTTGTTTAAAGCGACAATTATTTCTGTCTGTGAACTTGTATTGACACTATATTGATATAGTTTAAAAATACTGTACAAACATTACGGATATATATACTATTCAATGTTAAGTGTACTTAACCTTTCACAGCTCTTGTGATGAAACACTACATTATGAAAACCTTACAATGTCTGCAGTTATGTGCCTTAGGTTTTAGAACTGTAAGAGATAGTGCCATGCTACATAGCAGAACGAAGTGCCCTGCATGGCGCATGTTTGACGCTTGAGATCAAGGGACCGTCGCGCGCTGTTATCGAATAGGAATGTTCAATGACTTTGAACAGTTTATCGGATTAGGGAACCCGTAATGGGCTAACATTTTCCGCAGCCAAGTCCCAGAATAAGACAATTAAGGGTCGCTTTAAAAGCGGACCGACCATTAGAATGAATGGTGCCTCAATCGCGAGTGTATCTATTACCAAGGTGCTTGGGGTACACATAGACGATCCTTTGCGCTACATGCGGTTTTGATGGGCGAGAAGGCCGCCAGCTCTTTCAGGAAGGTCTCACGTGTCTCTACCTCCTCGTGGGGTGTGAAGTACCGGGCACTTAGGTTCCTGTACCACGAAACCTATGTTGCAATCCTGACACACCACCTACACAGGATGGCATTATGTTACCTGCCATCATATCCTGGTGGTCATGAAGGTGAAATCAGAGACCATGTACTGTGGGAATGTGACTCGTACAAAATCGATAGAAATATCACGTTGAACTGCCGTCCAACTAACGACAATGGGCCCAGACTATCACCAGGACTTGGTCGCAATGGAACAGAGTTTTAGGCAAATGAGGACATTTGCGCTTAATTATGCGCAAATGTGCACGCGATGAGAGTAGGTACCGACCTAACTGCATCGAGATAATCGGGACTAACGATGCCAATGATAACTCTGTCTTTGTGATGTCAGGCCCCGGAAAGTATAGACTGAAATAAAAAGAGGGCATTTAAATAATGTGTAGAGAGTCAAGTATTGCACGTTGGGGAACAGAGCCGGTGACGAAACCCCCGTGCATGTCACTTCGTATTCTGAGAGGTGGGTAGGAGCATGAGTTAAGGGTGGGTAACTAGACACTTGCTTATAGCGGGACCCCTACACTATAAAAAACTGTACATGTACATAGCTTATAACTGTCCCACCGCTAATTAATCGGGTGCACATCATTACATCCCTTGAAGGCACTTACTGTGGTTTAAGTCGTTCGTGGTACACTCTGAGGACATTGTGCCGTAGAAAGCCGGGTTAGACATTGCATAAAACACACTCAGGAAAGTAGACAGCAGATGGGCAAGCAAGTTTATAAAAGGGACGACAATACAATTTTTGGGAATGTAAGAAATACAATCTCCGTGCAATAGCATCCAAAAGGAGCCTTTGTCCAGCAGTAGACCTATGAAGATCAATGATATTGGTCATGATGAAGGCCAGTAAATTTGGTCATAGTTACAAACCTTGTAAGGGTACTTCTTTAATTGTAGTGATTCACAATTCTACTAGAGGAATGTATCATTACCATCTGTCATTATTTTGACGCTCAGTTTACTTTTTATAGTATGAAAGTACAAAAGAGCAGTAGACGGCATCAGACAAAAAGGCCAGACGAGCCAAGAACCATCCATGCCGTCGTGGGTAATTGTCAAAATGCTTCAACTGCTTGTTTGCCCCCTTAAAATGAAAAAAAAAACATCTTCGATTAATAATTCTGTTTGGTTCTTTTACATCTGTATAGAAGTAGAAAATACACGCAGATAAAGTGTATGTGTAAATATTTAATTAAGCCATGGTCACATTATCAGCCGAAGTAACTGTTTACCTAACGCTGTAATGCATCGTTTAGAGCTAGCAAAGTTAATTTTGGAACGACACAATCAAACAAACAAACCGTTTCGATGGTCGATTCCTAAACTAATGCCAGATATTACGCCTACGCGACGTAATTAAATTCAAATTAATTCGAAATTCGAATCAATTTGAAATTCGAATCGATGGAGTTTTAAAATTCAAATCGTAGTAGCCACCACGTAGAATCAGCTATTTCTTAAACTTCTTTTGAATTAGTTTTTTGAAGAGGGAGAAAAAGGAAAAATCTCGTGTCTTATGCTGTGAATATAAGGGATATTCGAATCACTTCAGACTCCTTATATTTCTTCTGATCAAAATCGTTGCTTGTACTCTGCTACGATTTCATAGACGGTTATAAGTGCCCAGATTGCGTGTGGATCAAGTCCCTTATACCACGTATGAATTATTACGTACATTCTTCTAGTACTTCTCACTCTCGTCCATCCATACTCTATTTATGAAATAATACTAGTTAGACGAAAGATAATACTAAACCCTTAAACTATCAATGATAGTTTTAGGGTTCCTTAGATGGATAAAAACGGAATACTTAATTGTTTGAATTCCTGCTGCACTGGGCACTTTCCCGTAGACCGTAGAAGCATGAAATTTACCAAGAACTGAAACAATACAACGTTTGCAACCGTTGAATAATTGGCTCAGTTCGTAACGTGATATACGTGTGGCATTACACGTTTGCGAACAGTTGCGAGTTCGAATCCTGCAGATGTGATGGATGTTTATATGTGTATAATATGTATTTTTATAGCTGCCCATACATACTATAGGTAGCGGCAGTACCATGCTGCACATTATCAGAATTAGGCTGGCCGTAAGTGACAGATATGCTATCGCGTTTCGTTCGGTTTATGAGTAGCCAATGGCCCATTGGAGCGAGGGGGGAGAGAAGGAGAGCAACGCTTCTGTATTATATTTATGCAGCTGGTCAGCGGTAGTCATCTAAAGGCTACTAAGTGCTCGTTTGTTCCCCTATAATATAAAACTTTACACACATAATTGCAAATTTATATTTATATTACTCTCATTTGAGATAATATACTTCTTACCAATTTTTTTATTTCCAAAATGTTAATATTAATTGAGCAATTTCTTAAGGAAGATGCATCAAAGACACAAGTAACTCGCTGGAAGTACCTAAAGATATAGTTCCACACAACTGTGGGTTGGGAGAGTTTAAATCCTCACACTTGTCTGGTTTTATTTCTTGCTTCTGTGGAGGTGCAGAGGGTGGAAAATAATGGAGGTCGTATCGATTACATTGTAAACAATACAGATGCCCCAGTCTACTGTAAACATATCGATGTTTGACGAACTAAAATGTTGCATGGACGAATATTCTATCAACATTTATATTTTATATTACATTGTAATAAATATAAATGTAATTATCAGTGAGCCCAGCTTATGTAGTTTTACATGTATAACGTCTCAATGGCTAATAGGCTTATATCGTACATCTGGTGTATATTTGAGTACATTAGAAAATCTTTCACAGACAATTATTAAAATATTCAAAGGTACTGAAATCTGTTTACATCGAGACTACAAATCTAGTGCCTACTGAATCTTACGAGGAGTAATTGTTCCGATCGGGTAAGTGACGAGCGGTTGCCTTCAATCTAGGTACTTAACAATTTATATCGATATTATTATACAGTATCATCTATAAATAATACATTTAGACCCATCTCTACTAAGTACGAGTACTCCCATATAGCTGATGTTGTTACGAGTGATTTAGAAATTCCGTGTTCACTACTTATCATTGCTATAATTTACTACTAGTATGTTGTAGTATTTAGTAAGAGGTAGTGCCATTCTGCATAGGAGGAGGTAGTGTCATGAATATACCCATATCTACCTCTACCTCGCTCACATAATACCGCCGAAAAGTGACATCTGAATTGTCGAGTTTCGTGCGGTTTGTGAGTAGCCGGTGGCCTTTTGCGGGGGGGGGGGAAGGAGGAAAACGCATATGAATAGTAATTAAGCGGATGCTTTTGGGCGTCGTTGGTCTTTTGCCCCCCTATTATATGAAAAGAAAAGAATGTCAAATGCATGTGAATATATAGGAATGTGTATATAGTGAAATAATATGAATGTGTTTTATCTGTGCATTAGCTCCCCTTTGTTTCGTATATAACAAGAGGAAGTAACTTTGTGACGGTATGGTGTGGGTGGGACCCGGTTGTGCCGGTCCAATTGAGGACCGGCTGGTGCAGTGGTAACATAGATCGGGCAAATGTTGCTGGTTCTAAAGGAGGTACAGGCCCTCAATAACGGACAAACTTTAAACGGAAACATTTTAAAATAACAAAGATTAAGAGTGTAAGAATCTTAAGAGAATTTCTGCGACGCCACAGCAGTACAGCGCTCATGCAAGAGTGGAACACAAATAATCCAGATCATTTTGTATTTACTCACAACGATCTCATCTCGTTCAGTCTTCCAACTGTTAGCTTTTATTTCAATTGGTTTTACATGAATTGTAAATTTTACGGTCAATTAATAATTGCAGGTTAACATTTTAGTGCGTTTTAAAATTAATCCTACCAATATTTTTAATGCGAATGTTTGTTTTCACTTGTTTGCATCGATTATTCTTTCACACATAAAACAACTGAGCGAACGAGTTCAAATTGATACAGATGTAGATACATTAAAATTTAGCGAGAGGTCTCTGGAACTACGGGCCCAAGGCGAACTAGAGGCGGATGAGGTAAATGAGCAAATCATGGATCTCATCCTCCTTAAGCAGCCGTCGGTTACAGGAAACCGCACAGAACGCGACACGCATCGATGATTCCAAGCAAGGGGGCAATAGTTGATTGAATGTATTGTCACTCCTTGATGGAAATTCATGTTTGTTAACATTGAATAAATAGATAAATTTTATATACTTTTTCCACAAATAACTTATTTTTCAATTGACACTTTCTACAGGACAATGTTTACCTGATGATGATAAATCTAATCCAGTAGTCAATGTGAATTTAAAAATAAATTCTCTGTGGAAAAAGTTTATAAAGTTTATTTATTTATTCGAGTGTTAGTAGGGGCAAGTTGAATTCGAGTTCACGGCTTTTTTTCGGGGGGGGGGGGGCAAACGAACAGGTGAGTAGTGTCTACCGCCATACTACCGCGTACAAGCGTACTATGGAACCAGCTGCCTCCATCGGTATTTCCGATCCGATACGACTTAGAGGTTTTCAAGAAAGGAGCATACCTATTCCTTAAAGGTCAGCAACGCGTCTGGAAGACATCTAGTCTTACAGATATCTATAGGCGGCGGTAGTCACCACCAATCTGCTCGTTTGCACCTTATCTCGAAAAAAGCTACCATATAATGTTATATTTGAACGACTTTGAAAAGGGTAAACTGTAATTGCTTCGAAGCCTTTCGATGTCATGGAGAATTAATGGAACCTTTATCGAAGTTCACTACTTAAGAACCGATTAAAGCGCGGTACGAAAAACATGAGCTGCAAAATAATGTGAAACAGAAAATGGTCGAGCGTAGTACCAGCGTAGCGCTTCACCGCGCTTTCGTCTAATATGTACATTCTTACGTACACTGCAGTCGCGTATCGGAGCACACATTTTTTTCCTCAGTAGTTTTAAAAGATGCTCATGTGGAAACTTATAAGAGGGGTATAAAGATCACCTCCTTCTCCTGCTGTTTAGTCCTCTCTTCTTATGAAGGGTTACAAAGACCAGCCCCCTCGATACAATTGGCTTCAACCAAAGTCTCTCTGTTTAGGTTCAGCTCAGGCCAATGGGATCCACCACCATGAGATGCAGAGGAACAGACTCAGTGTCCGCCGTGCCGCCCCTTGTGCTGGTGCGCTGATTTTATATACATAAATTAACATATTATATAAATATATACATGCTTACGATGCGTTTGTAACAAAACTCTCTCAAATGACTTATTAAAAAATTGGTTACTCACTTTTGGCTATTTTCTCGTCATCTGAAACCTAGAGAGATGCAGAGCTAGTTTAATACTATCGAATTCACATTATAAGTGCGAAAGTGCACGTATGTCTATATTTGGTAATAGTGCGTGCAAAAATGGATTAGGCTCATATTTGGCACACTATTTTACAAGATAAACTCTTTCATACCGCACCCCTGATATAGTTCAACGTACACTCCAAAAATTAACTCTAACTATTAATTTATTTATTCATCAGATGTCCATAACACATCTGTTATTTTATCTTTATTTTATAGTATAGGGGGACAAACGAGAAAATATTTGCCTTTCAACGACCAACGACGCCCATGAACATGAGCATAATAATGCCGATGCGTTGCCCTCCTTTCCACCTCCCGCTGTGGGTCACCAGCTACTCACAAACCAGACGAAACGTGACACCGTAGGAGGTCATTTTAGGGCGGTATCAAGTGAGTGAGAGGTACCTCCCAGCCCAATTCCGGTGCATAGGAGGATGTAGTGTCATGCACCATGCATGGCACCACCTCCTCTTGTGCAGTATGGCACTACCCCTTATTATTATGGTCAGCGCGTACATCATCAAAATTCCCTTATTTATTCTAATTGACAAATGAAGTATTGAAAAACACAGAGGTAAAAATATTCTCCTCACCGTCATCAGCCGGAAGACGTCCACTGCTGAGGAACCCCAAAGAGCCATATATGACGGTCACGAGTAGGCATCGAATATTTCACAAGTAACACGTGAAGCTTCATGTGAAATGCAAATTCAATAATCGTATAAATCTGCTACCTGTCCTTATTTGGTCTGTGAAAAGTAGTACTAATGACTAAATGTAAAGCATCCTGTGAACAATCGAGCGAAAGATCATTGCAACTAAAGTTTCAAATGTTAAATCACTGCTATTTTATTTATATAAACGTGAAATCTAATTAGCGATGGCTCCCGTGTGTAGCCACGAGCGAGGGGCGTCCAGCGGGACGCGGCGACCTTATCTCAGTCAGTCCGCCGTGCTCCAACAGTCTTCCAAATAAACATGAAATCTAATTAGCGATCGCTCCCGTGTGTTGCCACGAGCGGGGGGCGTCCAGCGGGACGCGGCGACCTTATCTCAGTCAGTCCGCCGTGCTCCAACAGTCTTCCAAATAAACATGAAATCTAATTAGCGATCGCTCCCGTGTGTACCCACGAGCGGGGGGCGTCCAACGGGACGCGGCGACCTTATCTCAGTCAGACCGTCGTGCTCCAACAGTCTTCCAAATAAACATGAAATCTAATTAGCGATCGCTCCCGTGTGTAGCCACGAGCGGGGGACGCGGCGACCTTATCTCAGTCAGTCCGCCGTGCTCCAACAGTCTTCCAAATGTTGCACACTACACTATGACACATAATAAAATTTGCACCTCAAACACCGCTGAGATTGTCATGTTCAGTAAATCGTTTTCTACACATGTGATTTCGGGTTACGTGATGATGATGTATAGAGATACGTGATTCATAATTTAAAATGTGAAATTTTATGATTATTTGGAAAACTTGAACAATAATTTTGATCTTGCACACTAAGGATTCAGCATGTGTTATTGGGGTTGGAAAGGCTGGCGTACTTGTAATAGGTTGTATAATTGCTAATTATAAGTAACATAAAGTGTTAATAGTCGCTAAAAATCTTAAGTTTACGCGAATGTTAGGCATCACGGCAAACTAAAAGATCTATAAAAACTCGTGTTAAAAAACATATAGCCGATATGAAACACCGACGTGTTACAAAATCTGCGGCCTGTGAGCACGCCGTTGGCCCCTGCCATTACATTAGATTTGATAAACCGCAAACCCTCACTAGGGAACACTGATTCCTTCCAAGGATGATCCGTGAGGCTATTGAAACGAAAGAACATCGAAATTTCAATAGAGAAGGTGGCTGGGTTCTTCCCTCTGCTAGGGACCCAGTGGTGAACATAATCAAATCAAAAAGTAAACATAACACCTCAAGACAGCACGATATAATAAGTACTGTTTGCGTTAATCGGAAAAACTAAAATTATAATTCTTCGAGTACTTTTAAAACCTTGGTACATCTGGACATCACAGTACACCCGTGACCATGGTTGCTGTTAAGCTTCTGAAACGTCGGGCTAGATAAATAATTAAATAAGCCGCAATAAAACTCATAAAAGCAGTTTTATTGTAGTCGCTGAAGAATTTACTGAACGCCTAGCGTTGAATGTAAATGCAAAGGTATCAAACGACAGCGGTTTTATAGTGTACTAGCTATCCACCCCAGCTTAGTTTGTGTTTTGATAATGCTTAAACCTTTCTTGAGTACTCTATAACTCGATGACTATCGATCGTTTCCTCCCCTCCCGAATTTGCCACCTGAAACTTACCACTCGAAATAGCATAATACGTGACAGCAGTGAGTGAGAGTTACTACGTCTGTACGAATCCGCATCAACAGGCATACAAGTACACCCATGGAAGCGAGAGGCAACTCCTCGGTCGCGCCGGTCCTTTACGGCCACAATACAGTAAGTCTAGTGGCTTACTAGATATTATGTACACTTGTGTATCTCATAACAAGTTTATAACGCCCTTTTACCCTTCGTCAATATTAAGTAAACTTCGCCACAGTTTTATAGCCCGTAAAAACACATCCTTCTATATGTGCGTCAGTTCTCATGCAAAGCTGTTCGTCTTATGAGATCACTAGTTCATCTTCCTGACTGTCTTATAAAATAAATTTTAGTTATGAGACTAGTCAGTTTGTTAAAGACCAGAGTATCTCGCGTGTTCGTGTTACACATTAAGATGGAAACTTTTCTGAAATGAAAATGTACTTTTCCGAAATGAAAATGATTTAAAAAACGTGTCGCTATATTTGACCGGTCTAATTTTCGAAACTACTTTAACGTGTGCAATGAAAACACAGGTACACGTAGAGTTTTGTGACTTTAAAGTGTGGGCTGCATTTTATTGCATGTGTGACAGCCACAGCGACACGTGGTCGGATAAGGCAGTGGAATTATTTTGGGGCTGCTGAACAGGCCACATTTCGCAAAACTTTGTGTGAGTAATGAAAGTATCTCACTAGTCAGCCTGTATATCACTCAAGCAAAACCGGGGGCGCAGTTAATGGTCATAACAACGAAGTAATATTATATAAAAGCTATGATGTAATTGGATCACTCATTAATTTATATTGTTCACATTCACTCACAAAGTTAAATTAATTGACACGGCCTACATCGAGTAACTGACGGGTGAAGGAAAAAAATATTAAAAAGACGAACGTTATACTTGGAATTTAATTTTATTGATTCAATTTATTATTTTAGTATGAGGTAGCGCCATGTTACGGTGCAGCCGAATCGGTCCGGCTGATACCGTGACGACTATGCTGTCTCGTATCGTACGATTTGTGATTGTGATTTATAAAAAGGAAAAATTTAATTCTTTGTTTGTTTGTTTGTTTGTTTATTGTCTTCGAAACTCCTCATCTGATTTGAAAAGTAATCTTACCATTAGTATCCTAGATTATCTGTGGTTAAAATATGCTATATAACATTTTCCGGGACGGTGGAGATCCAAGTAAAAACTTCGGTAATATAACAGAAAAAAGGCTGAAGATTGTTAGCAACAGAAATCTCAGAAATAAATCTGTAGAAATTATTGACAGCTAGATATCCCGGCAGGCGTTGTTCACTCATACATTGAGTTTGTTATCAAGGTAACGTGTAATGTTTACGAGGGCGAAATTAAAATTTATAATTTTGTTGGTTAATGAATTTTAGCCATATTAAGTAAAATATCCGTGCGAAACGAGGAGGGATTCTATTAAATATAAAACCTAAAACTTGTCTAAGTGCTTAAAGTATTTTACATTTGCTTTACATAATACATACTTACACACATTCATACATACACATATTTGCGCTCAAAACATTATACTCTCTATACTCCTTCCGATGCAGTCAAAGAGGCAAAGGAGAAGGTAGGCATACGACAATACATCGAGATCATAATACGGACATCTATGTGATATTATTAGTTGTAATTTCGGCATCCAATTAAAACAGCTGACTGGCGTAGCAGAGCAATATTTTGCTACAGAAACTCCGCATGATTGTTGTGTTTTTGGACTTATAGCAGTGCTACAAGCAATTACTGATTGCTGCGTGTCTTTCTTTTTCAGTCCAGTTGCAGTCTCCTCAGTGCCACTTATAAAGTAGGTGATATTTTCAGTGTACCGTGTTATATCGTGCGCTTTGTTAGTAGCCGGTGGCCCATTGGGGGGGGGGGGGAAGAAGTAGTGCAACGCATATGCACATTAATTATGTGGATGTTCATGTGCATCGGTAGTCGCGAAAACTCGCTTGCCCCCTATTCTATTAAAATAAAAATAATTGGTTATATTGTATAATTATTTTACTCCACTGTGCTAGTAAAGATTGTAAGTTAATTCGTTTATAATACGCACCCTAATTGACACGAAAACCCGTTCAGTAGTTTTGTAGTAAAAAATTATAAATAGTATGTCTGCTTTCATTACTTTGGCATTTACCAATCAGTAGGACGTACACCATATCACGAGGACGTACACGTATAAATATCTCACGTGAAGCCATTATCGGTAGGAAGCATTTTATTCCATCACACCCCTGTCGGAAACATGTTCTATCTGCGTGGAGTCTATATCAAATCAGTTACTACGTGATTGAATTACAAAACAAATTTTCACATTCCGAAAATAAAATTTATGATTTATCTAAACAAGCTCTCTTTATAGAATAGGATGAAAACGAGCAATCGGTGCTCACAAACAGCACGAAACACGACACTGTTATTTAAGGGCGGAATTAAGTGAGCGAGAGGTACCTCCCCTTCATGCCGACCCAATTCCACGTGCACGACCCAATGCACTATGCATGGCACTCCCTCCTCCTATGCAGCATGACACTACCTCTTCCTAAAAAGATACAAGGATTTTATAATCTTTTTTATAGTATATATGGAGAAATGACAGTTGGAGCTTCTCGATGACTACCAAATCTCATAAACATAAGCTGGTTGTTCACAATTGCTGCCTTCATTCCTTCTTCGCAACCCGTAGCCCAATGTATACTCACCACGGGTCACATCATAGGCCCATTTACAGCAGTATTGTGTAAAGGAGGTACATCCATACGCGTATTGGCCTTATTCGGCTGCAATGCAGCATGACACCATCTGTTACTAAAGTACAATAGCAATGCTGGCAAAGGTGCATTCAGAGGTAGGTAAATAATTTTGTGTCCAGATCTGAGTTCCCTGGTTGTAGTAGAATATGAAATGTAATCCCAATTCTCTCGTAGTTCTTCCCATTCCCAATGAACTTGTCGAGTTTCAACTTCTGGAGGGCAGGATTTTTAACTTTGAGTTGTGTGTCAGTCTCTCGATAATGAGCGTGTTATCCAGTGCCTCATATTTTTCTATTAACTTATCTGTTCGATGGACAGAATCGGAACTACGCTGCCATTAGAGGCTACTATTAACTTCAGATGTCTAATAGCTAAGCAAACGACACTGACAGCTGTCCCGTCACAATAATTCACAATAACCGCAGTCATAGTACCGTGTTACGTGGTAATTTCAAACAGGATACCTTAATTTATAAATTTGATATTAAGACTATGTCTAGTGATATCAATACTATTTGTCATGCTTATCAACATGGTCATTTTGTAATAGACGCCAAAATAAAATAATGAATCATGTCGTTCTGAAATTTTGCGCTAACATACATTTGCGAGCTTTCATTATTATTTATATAGACGATATTTGATAATCTTAAAGCCACAACAGTTTTGTAACAGGAATTAATGGAGAGCGCGCCGGTGGTCCAGATTCGAACCCAGTCATGTACCTGTGAATTTTTGTAACTTAAACTTATTTTCTGACCGCTCTTACGATGAAGGAAAACATAGCGAGGAAATCCCGATTCGTGTGTACGAATCGAGGTACAGTATTAAGTCTGGTTTTCCTTCTGGGTTGCAGAGGTCAAACGTTCGCTCCGTGTAAAGACTGGCACCCTCGTCCTATCTCCAAGATTAGGAGGCCGACACCGATGTCACCTGATATAGAAACGTGCTAGGTAGGGATCCCCATCATCCTCACCATGGTTCAAGCCTTGTCGTAGCGGTGGGGTGAATCCAGGTGAAGCCAATTGGAGCAAAGGGGGATATTTGCATTTTTGCATTATAAGAAGAGAGGGCATAAGGATCAGGAGGAGGAATCGCTCTCGGTACCCCTCTTACAAGAAGAGGGGACCTAAGAGCAACAGGAGGTGTCACATTTGCGCACGGGGCAAGAGGCGAGGATGTGAACCTCACCCCATTGCATTGTCCCAATGTTGGTTGGGTTATCCTGTAGTAGTGAGCAACGCCATCTGTGGAGGTGGAGTTGGTCCCTTAGGGGGCTGACTAGCCGTCGAGGTGCCCTGAAGATTCTTTATTCCGGGACACCTCACCAATGGCGGCACTGATGGACTCGCTTCACAATCATGTGCCGCGAGTCCCACACACCAATGGACCTCACCCAGGGCCGGTAAAGGCGCGTAAATGCGTCTCCCCGCACCAACAAAAAAAAAAGAAAAAGGGATCCCCACCATGGTTTAAGCGTGGCGGTGGGGTTCAGTAGCAAGGGGTGAATCTAGACGAAGCAAATTAAACCGACAGGAATGCTCTTTGCACCCCACTTATAGGAAGATGGGACTAAAGAGCGAGTGGTGGATCATTCTTTGTAACCCTCTTATAAGAAGAGGGGCAAAAGAGAAACAGAAGGAGGCGCTTTTGCGTACGGGGCTAGGGGCGCGGGTGGGAATATCACCCCATTACACTGTCCCAAAGTTGGCGAGGTTCTCTTCTAATGCGGGATAACCCCATCTGTGGAGGTAGAGTTGATCCGTTAAGGCGCTGACTAGCCATCGAGGTGTCCTTGTGATTTGTTGTACCAGGGCACCTCACCAAAGGCGGCACTATGATGTGCCGCGAGCCCTACACACCACTGGACCCCGCCCAGTGGAGGCGTCTAAATGCATTTCCCCGCGTCAACAAAAAAGGGCTAGGCTGGGATGGAGAACAATTTAGTAAGTTTTATAAATTGTTTAAGTCAGAATGAAGCATTTCAAGCACTATGTAATCTGCGCATAAACAAATCCAAAGCAAAGTTAATATTTAACTGAGCAAGTTGACGGGTAAGCGCGTTTTATCCTTCGTTGATATTTATCATCATCTGCAGGAAAGTTATAATTATTAGTTTTGTGATTAATATTAATTATTATCAAATTCTAGAAGGCTTCAGCGACCCGGTTGTTTGTGTCCCGTCTGCTTCATAGTGACATTTACCTATCTCCACCCAGGTTACTACCCACCTATCGGTATACGGAGCGAATCATGGGAGATTGACGCGGGTTTGCTCACTGGCTCCGTTCCCTAACGTGCAATTCTTGACTCCCTACACATTATTTAAGTGCCCTCTCGTCATTTCACTCTCCTCTTTCTGGGGCCTGACACCATAAAGATAGAAGTTGTCATCGGCCTCGTCAGTCCTTATTGTCTCTATGCAGCTATGTCGTCACCTGTCGTTCCTCTACGCGAGCCATGTATGTGCAAATGTCTTCATTTGCCTCAATCTCTGTTATGTTGCGACCAAATCACAATGAAAGACTGGGCCCACTGTCTTCCGTTCGATGCCGTCCAACGTAATGTTTCACTCGTTTTTGTACAAGTGACATTCACACAGTACATGGTCACTGGTTCCAGCTTCATGAGCGCAAGGACATGATGGCAGGTCACATAACGCCATCCTGTGCAGACGACCTCTAAAGCAACCGTGCCCTGTTTGTATCTACACGATGACGTACTCAGATTCCACACTGACATGCCAGACGCGTTGTAATTTCTGGAAAGAAGCAGTACATCTCCCTCCCGTCGGCACACGCGGCCCATCGTGACTGTCTAGTGGAGATGACGTCGTCCGTGAGAGCACTTTTCATTTTCTAACGCTCCTTGCCCTTGAGCCCCACGCACTCCTCCTGCACGCGTTCCGCTAAGAACCTCCAGATCGGTAGGCAGAACGCCAGCCAATACTGGTAGCGTCGCAATGCTGCATAACCTGTAGGCCTTCGTCAATAAAATTAAAGATGGCTTTGGGTGCGTAATAATGCACTACGTACAACATACATGTGAAAGCGCCTACAGCAAATCGTCGCATCATATATCCTCTAACGCCCTCTAAGAAACCCATGCTGATTTTCAGAAATGCGAATCGAATTCGATGCAAACAGGGAGCGCAAGTAATTATGGGATGTTCTAAAATTTTTATCGGCAGCAAAGTAATAGGCCGGTAGGCCCTCGGATCTGTCGATGACTTGTCATTTCCCTTTGATAGCACTATCAATGAACCAATCTTCTAGATATCAGCAAAGACCCCTTCTTCAAAACGAAAGGAAAAGAAAAAGGAGCATCTGAACGCCTACCGGAAGGAGAGCATATAGCCACCACCCGCACTTGTCGGTGAAAGCTGTTGTCAATTTCTGTTGTATCATCTGGACATAGACAGTACAGAGGCTGATGCATAGCAGTTATGATGTTGTCAGAATAACCTTCTAGGAGTTTTCCGGCATGAATTGCTCCGGCTTGCTATGGCAAACACCAAGGTTTTTCATTTCCCGTCTCGGCAATATCTCTAAAATGTTTAATTTCAGCGTCATCCATGCAGTGGGATATCGCCTCGAGTTTTGCCAACATCGTCGTGCAGCCTTGACTTTACGGCGTAGACGGTTCAGAGTCGGAATCCATTATTTGTAGCCCCTGAACTCCCTAACCTTGCGATATCCGAGGTTTGTTTTTGCAGTTTGCGTAAGGATTTCACTAAACTGATTGGCAAGTTCATTTGCTGGTTTCCTGGAGTCTAGTTTACCCTTTCGCAAACATAGCATCGACCAAAAGTGGGCCCAATCGACCCGTCTCTCGCGAAAGGCTAGTGTACAGGATGGTTTGCCACTCTCATATCGGTACTCCTCTTGTGAGTGTCAGATCCACATTAGAATAACCATTTCGTGCGTTGAACGTTAGAAGCTGGCCTTGCTTGTTGTCAGTTGTCGGAGGGGACTTGTCAAAGTCGAGCATCATCGTCGCGATGCTCGGCAGCGAAGAGGCCTACCAGGCGATGGCTTCCTTTTGCGAGACCGCCATGTCCCAGAAGGAAGCCGACGAGTGGGTGAGACGAGAATGGGGGCGCGAAAGAGGTGCTACCTGCGGCGCCTTCTGTAGTGCCTCTGTGTTCCGTGTCGGACCGGGATGGGAACCCGGTCCACAATATCATTAAGGCACGGCGTCGTGGGGACTGGCCACAGAGTAGCCGGACAGTCCCCGAGAAGGTGGAGTCGAGCCTTTTCGCCGAGGCCTGTCGCTGGAGGGGTCTTGTTGCCTGCAGATCCGGGACCTACCATTAATAGCGGCTGAAGGCTCCCTAGGGGTTTAGTGGGTATTGCTAATCAACCCGAGCTCTCAGGTATCATGCGTAAATGCGTTCCCCTTCGTCGCCAAAAAAAAAAGGTATTGATCAAAATCCCAGCTTTCGGTGTAGCTCTATACTGAATCAGTCTTGTTATGCCCGAAGTTGCGTACTATTCTTGAAAGAGAACAAAATCTAAGTTCATTTCACTGGCAATAACAAGCAGCTCAGCTGGCATATGGCAGCCTCTGGTCCCTGAAGATTGAGCTGACCTATCGAAATAATATTTACCTCCTTATGAGTCATGTTCACTGCCTGTTGTTCCGCATATATACGAGCTGGGCAAGTCGCAGAGTTGGTCACATGAGTGCTTGCCCCTTTGCGCTTAGAGCGCTCGCAGGTAGCACAGCACTCACTTTGTAAGCGACATTGGGCTTTACGATGTCCTGTATCTCCGTATTTACCGCATACCATTTCGGTTGCTCTACAGTATTTCTCTAGGTGTCCATATTGTTGGCGTTTGTTGCTGCAAGTGATATCAGCCTCGTCCCAACCAATACAGAGACGACCAAGGCCAGCCAATTTGTCATTAAGTGCTTATGAAGACTGTAGCACAACCAAGGTACCACCGTTACCACCGCCCTATTTGTTAGTTTAGTTAGCGGAGCAGCGGCTTTAAGTTTCTCGGCGGCTGCAGGTGTAGCGGCCCTCACCGCTATGCTAGAATTGCCGATTCGGTATATGCTCTGCACTGGAATGCCCAAGCTATCAGATTTTACTGCCTTCTGCAGCTCGGCTTTGGTGCCCTCAGAAGTCCTTATGTCCTCTGTCTTTGAGTAAAACAGTACTGCTTCACCCTGTTTAGCAGGTATGACCACCGTTGGCTGCCTCTTTGGCGCTTCAAGAGCGTTGCGTATGTGGGCGCTGCTGGAACGATCGAGATCTGAATTTTGCTCATGTCCATCAACCCAGATTCGGCTGCTGTGACTGCCGCTGTTGCCACACTAGGGCTCGGTTCTGGTGTAGTACCTGCTGTTGGTAGAGTAAGGATCCCCGCAACAGGAGGAACCAAAGCCGGTTGCGAGACTGTACGGCGCCCCTCTAACCTCCTGCTCCGTTCCTGTCCTTCCTCAGCGACGCAATATATATAGCGTAATAAAGGTCTCTTTTGAGGCCGCGGGCTTTCCGTGCTTAAGTCCATAGTGGCGGCCGACGAGCTGTATCAGTGCGGAGGAGTCCGAGCAAGCGATGTCCTGGAGTGAATCCCGAATCCCTACCGATCGACATAAGCTCCTCAGGCTCCAGAGACTTGCGACGAAATTCAACCTTAAAGAGCGGATGAAGTCGCCCCTCCCTATCTTCCGCCATATCACCGCCTACTCCTAACAGTCCTACTGTTATCAAGTTTGAAAAGATGAATGAATAAATAAAAAGCCATTTACATGGAAATCAAATCAATATCCTAAGCGTGCATATTTCCTATAATATTAAACAGGAAAAACATTTAAAACTATTGTTAAAAATTAACACTATTACAATAATGACTTGATATTAAGATAACGTGTCCTTTCACTAAATAAACTGAATAACTTACAGTCTGTGTCCAGGTTGTGGGTAGAAAAATAAATTCCTTACCACGCACTTTGCACTTGCGAATAAATTTTAGCTACGAAAACGTATTGATTCCACAAACTGATTTATTACCAGGATCACTAAAACCCTTGTAATCAACACACAATGCTAATTAGGTCGGAAAGTAGAAAAAATACCACTTTTTCGTAATATTTAGCGCAGCACGTACGAGCACTGTCACTTTGACAAGAGGCGACGACAACCGAGCTTCATAGGGACCGTGAAGTAGACGGGAGCCACGGACAGCGGTCACGCTGAGTGATGGTGGTACAATCAATCGGTTCGGCGACAGGCAGAAATGGCGCCGATCCGAAACCTAATCTGCGATATCCAATCCGCCTGCTCAGCACGGCAATAATGAGCATTAACCTCCAATGGACGATAGCAGTATAATTTGGCCCCTTGTTCCTGGCAGTTCCGCGAGTCCTGGCCTCGGTAACGGTCTAATAAGGGGTGCTAAGAATCTCCGGGCTACGGATCGCTACCACCGATTTGACCTGGCTACGTGTAACGGACGAACGCTTCTACTGAAAAACCACTTAGGTGCGCTGGAGGTGGAACTGGGAAAAATCCGAGCGAACGTTTTGGGGTTGTGTGAAGTCCAAGGACAAGGTGAAGACACCATACCTCTGCCATCGGGTCACCTATTCTACTGCAGGGAAGGTGGTACTCCATCACAGGGCGGCGTGAGATTCCTCGTGAATGAGGCCCTCGTAGGCGACATCGTCGAAATCCTTGAACTCACTAAGAGGTATAGTCTTAAAGTGATACAAGTATACACACCAACCTCTTCACATTCCGATGACGACCTGGAGACAATCTATGAGGATGTCTCAAAGGCCTTACATAACACCTATAAGTCCCACTTCAATGTTATTATGACTTTAATGCCAAAGTGGGAGCACGAAATGGTGTCGAATCGAGTCTGGGACCACATAGCGTAGGAAGTCTAAATCGCAAGAGGCAAATGCTATTAAACTTCCTTGAGAAGGAGGGCCTCTTCGTAATGAAGTCCTATTCCAAGAAGAACACCCATAGGAAGTGGACATTGCAGAGCCCCGATACTGTGACAAGGAACGAGATTGACTATTATGACGGATCGAAAGCATACATTTAGGGATATCTCCGTGACCAACAGGTTTAAAATCAGAAGTGATCACCAATTGGTTAGAGGCTCTCTGAATGTAGGCTTTCGACGCTGTCCGTTTGGTACAGTCAACACTCCGACCTAACTTCCGATGCACCACGGTAGGTACCGAAAAATTCCAACTGGAATTGAAACGTCTGCCGATGTCAAGCTTCTTCCTGAACAAATCCGCAAACTAATACGCCGAGACCTTTACTACGCTATTCCAATACGCAACTGGTAACCGAAGCGAATGATCGATGCAGTTTTGGTGGAGAAGCTTGGAAGAAGTCATCAGACAAGGGTTATTGTCCCAAGGTATGGCTTGAAAGTGACGTTGTTTTGTTTTTTAAGATGTGTGACAAATCACTTCTTCAAAATTACGCAACAGTTTCACTTCTCGACCGCATTTACAAGTCATTTTCAATATCTTCACGGATCGTCTCACCCCAAAGCTTCACGAATTCCAGCCACCGGAGCAGGCTGCGTTACGCAGAGGATTTAGCACCATGGACCACATTTCCACCATAAGGCAGGTTGTACTAAAGACACTTGAGTACTATCAGCCGTTGTGCCTTGCCCTTGTAGACTATGAAAAAGTTTTTGAACCTGTCATAACCTGGGTTGTTCTGGAAGCTTTACAGCGATGCCAGGTTGACTGGCGATATGTCGAAATACTGAGAGCATTGTATTATGCTGCTTTTATGTCCGTTCTTATTCCGGGAGGTCAAATAACGCCAATCCAATTGCATCGAGGAGTGCGACAGGGGGATGTCATTTCCACGAAACTGTTCAATGATGCTTTGGAGGAGGTCTTTAAGACTTTAAACTAAACAGAATGCGGTATTAGTATTAACGGTGAGTACCTCTCACATATTCATTTCGCCGACGTTATCGTTGTTTTGGTTGAATTGTTGGAGTGCTCGAAGGAAATACTGCACAGCCTAAATCCACCTGAAGTAGGAAAATACAAGGTTCATGTTCAACGAACACGTTCTCCCTCTGGTCAACGTCGATGGTGCTATTCTCGAAGTCGTGGACGAATACGTCTACCTCCGGTAATTACTGCAATTGGACAGATATAACTTCGAGAGGGAAGCCTATAGAAGAATTGAGTTGAGTTGGGCTCCATTCCGGAAGCTTCGTCACATTCTCACGTAGCCTATACCAGAAAGCTTGAATACAAAAGTCTTCAACCAATGCGTTCTCCCCGCAATGGTCAGGTCGATGATCCCCCGCAATGAGGAATGAGGGGCCGAAACATGGCCTCTTACTTTAGGACTGGTCCACAAGTTTGCGGTAGCTCAACGGGCTTTTGAACGTGCTATGTTGTGAGCTTCTCTGTGCGACACAATTTGTGACGAAGTCATAAGGCAGGGTACTAAAGTATCCGGTATTACGCTACGAATAGACTCGCTGAAGTGGCAATGGGCTGGGTGGTTCAGAAGAACAGATGGCAGATGGGCCAATAAGGTTCTGGAGTGGAGGACCCGTTTAAGAAAACGGAGTGATGGTCGACCGTTCACCAGGTGGAAAAAAGATTTCCGTGCAGTAGCCGGTCTGGGATGGATGCGATCGGTTGTCTTGGCGTTCATTGAAAGAGGCCTATGTCCAGCACTGGACCGATGAGGGCTGATATTGATGATTGATGATGATTATCAAATTAAGACGCGGCTTTTAATTTAGCCAATTTATATCATATCTATATTCAACGCTTCATAGCGTTTTGAGAATATAGATATGATCACAAATTCAAAACTCTTCTTTCTCGAGGAAAACTGCTATACTGTTGAAGGTAAGTTATGTTCAATGCTGATAAAACCTGTGTAATGTTGAAATATTCTGAACTGAGAGGTAAACGAAACGTATGCAACAAAGCGTTACGCTTTTGTTAGAGGTAGTGCCATAAGGCACCGCCGCCGTGATGTGACACTTTCGGTGTAGCGTTACGTTAAGGAGGGCAACGCATCAGCACTTTAATTGCGAAGATATTTCTGGGCGTCGGTTTTAATCAAAAGTTTCCGACTGCTCATTTGCCTGTAGTGTTATATGAAAAAAAAAAAAAGCTTCGCCGGTTACAGTTTCACTTATTTTTCTGAAATAATCTACCAGACCTACATTTTAAAATGCTATGTGCACATACTTGGATTGTTATTCTGATAAAGTCAGAACATATCACCTATTCCCCGCGAAGCACCTGGTAATGATGGCGTTCCGTTCACTTCACTGTAGCTATATATTAGCTACCTTCATCCTGTAAATCCCCTATTTGTGTGCGCTCGAATTGAAAAAGTTCACACTCGTAAGAATTGTGCCACCTACCTATTCCAAAGATTGGAAATTGTATCCCTTACTGCGGGAGAATAGCAGGGACTAAACTAATAACTACCTAAGTAATAAAAACGTAAGTAGGAGCAAAATAGTACATGTAACGCAAGAGAAAATTAGCAGTTTCCACCCTGTGGTACATTTAATATTGTGATAGGAGGTCTAAAAGGAACATCACTTAAGGAATAGCGAAATATATACCGCATTTTGATAAATTTTTCTTGTCAACTGTTACCTGAAGCTTGAATACAATACAATCTTCGCTGGCTAAGTGGACCAAATCACAGCGAGTGGGTGCAGATATGTAGTTTATTAAGGTTAAAACTGAAAAGTTCAGAGAGTCGGTAATTTTAAACTAAGAAAAAATATTTATATTTTTTCATTGTTCATTTTCATCTTCTTTCACTTTCATTTCAATAAAAAAATGTTGTATGATTAGTAGATATTATGGGTTACAGTTATGCTGTAAGTTCGCTCTGTATATGAGGGCCGTCTAAGTGATCAGGAAAGACCCCCTCTTCTTTCATCAGTTGGGATAAAAACGACACGCAAATATATTGTATAGTTTTAGATCTGTAGTCATTTGCCATTAGTGATTCTGCTGATACATTCCAATTCCATTCTGATAATTCGATTGAAATTGAGAAAGCATAACTTTATTCGAAGAATGCATAATAGACATAAGCGACATACTTGAGCCCGTAGCTGTGACTGTTTCACACAATTTAACTGCACAAACTTCCTCATACCGCACGCGTTACATCGTTTCATCAGGTGTAAACTCTATAAAGAATATTCCGGACCAATCTTTTTTTTGCTTTTTCTTTAATACGCCAAAAACAGCCGCATAATTGTTACGGAGATGCGATGCGCTCTTTGCCTAGTTACGGTAGCCAGTGCCCCATTAAAGGACCACCTGCAACTCGCAAACCTAACGAAACTGAAGGCCGCACTATCCGGTAGTATCTTATGACCCCGAGATACCTCCCCGGTTGTGCCAGCCGTTTACAATATGTAAAGCTAAAGGATGTTATAACTTTGTATCGATCAAATTTAAAAATGTTCAATAGACGACACCCAAACCGAGCATGTGCTAATTAGTCGTGATATAATTCACGTTTTTTATTTAATTTAGGAAGAGGTGGCTCCGTGCTGCATAGGAGGAGGTACAATGCATGGTACATGAAACTACATCCTCGTATGCCACGGAATTGGGCAAGCACGACCGGGGAAGTACCTCCCTTTCACTTGGTACCGCCGTAAAGTGACAGTCTCGCTGTCGCGTTTCGTGCGGTTTGTGAGTAACCGGTGGCCCATTGTGATAGGATGATAGAAGGGCAACGGATCTGCGTAACAATCATCCGAATGACCATGGTCCATGTCATCGGTAGTAATCAAAAGGTTCCGATTCCTCGTTTGCCCCCTTACATATTCTCGTTTTGGACTTTATTCCATAGGAACCATTTCCAGTGCTAAGGCGCCTTAGCACTGTATAAAAACAATGTGACAAGCAAAATACCTTTTTCGTTAATGTGACAAAGTCCACGTGGAATCTAGTGTAATACCAATGTAACGCTTTACTTCGCTAAATTCGCTTACGTTGCTTTCTTAACAACATGATACCTGAAGTAATCGTACACTTCAGAATCTTGTTGTTAAAGAGTACATTTCTTCTGCTGGCACAAAGCTCATATCCATCTTCTGTTGCTGTATCGTCTCGTAATGTCTCCCGCTATAACGAATTGGTTCTGGAGTGGAGGCCGCCCTTAGGAAAACGAAGTGGCGGTCGACCGTTCACCAGGTGGGATGGCGATCTCCGTGCAGCAGCCGGTCCGGGATGGTTGAGACCCACATCCAGCAGTCGACCGATAAAGGCTCATAATGTTAATGATGATGACAAACTGTTAAAACCGTACGTCTTGTCTTATTTATAAACTCCTTGTTTCAGATCAAGTCACAAGTACGATTGTTGAATTTTCTTGTAAGTACTACATTAATAAAAGTAATGTCGTTATAGCGATTTCAGTAAGTTTTTATCACGGCGGCAATCTCTATGGAATCAAGGAAGAGGTAGTGCCATGCTGCATAGGAGGAGGTAGTGCCGAGCATGGTGCACGACACTACATCCTCCTATGCAACGCAATTGGGCCGATACGACCGGAGAGGTACCTCTCGCTTACATACTACCGTCGTAAAGGACATCTTTAGTGTAGTAATTATGAAGATGTATGTGGTCGTCGGTAGTCGTAAAAAGGCACCGATTACTCGTTTGCCCCCACAATCTATAAAAAAAACTAGCCAACTACTCAGGATATATCGTAGTGCGCAGTGTGCGCAGACCCAAGGGAGTATTCCCTGTTCCCTCATTCTCCAACTCCGATGGGACAGGACCGGGGAGAAGTCAGGCGCAGGACCAACGGTTTAGCATGCTCTGTAACACCCGTCAACTTCCTGACTGTTATTAGAATTATTGTACTATTTGTTATGGCGTCATTTATTGTACTATTTGTTATGGCGTCATTTATTGTACTATTTGTTATGGCGTCAATTTCACGGGCAAAACTGACGCGGATCACTAACATTGCTATAACTCTGGGGAAACATTTATTTGTACAAAACTGAATACAAATTGTAAGAACTTTCTTCTACGAGTTTACGTAGTCGCATTGGAGTTGTAAAACATTTAAGTCGGAGCTAATTGGAGTTTTCGAGTTCTGCGGATTGCCGCAAATTTTTGTTGGAAAATCATTATCATCATCATTTTTGTCCATTCACTGATAGTAGGAGCAGGAGTATATTTTGTTTTTTATATTGGAGCCTTATGATTATTACGAACGCCCATAAATATACGCATAATAGTTATGCGTTGTCCTTCTTTCGTACTTTCCTTCAACGGGCCACCGGCTAGTCCCAAAAGGAGCACGAAACGTGTCAGCGAAACTGTCACATAGCCCCGGTATCACGTGGGCCAGAGGTGCCTCTTTTGAGGTTGCCTCTGGCTTTACATCTTACTAAAATGTACATGTACGGCACGATCCCGACCGATTAACGGAGATCCGTAACCAGTAGTCGATGATTAGTGACGTACTTAATTAAAGCACACTCTTGGTTCCTGGAACCACAAATATGAAAGAAAATTTTAATCAATAAGGGGAAAACGCCATAATGTTTATATTAAAAAACAAGAGCTATTTACAATTATAATTCTATAAAGGCGAAAAGATATACCGTAATATAAAGTTAAAAATCATTGAAGCCCTTCTTTCCATATTGGGAAAAGAGAAAGGACTAATGAAATGGAACGGGCTGTTAAGCAGCAAGACCACAGAGGATTACTGATCGGGAGCTTATTTGGATCACTTTGATAAAAGTCCGCGTCCCGACTGACACAACCACACACACGCCATATTTGTACACTCTTAGTGCACACTACAATAATACATTAGGATATTTGACAAATACACAATTGATGTGCTAATATTATTATATGAATTCATCATTATCATCGTTATTAGCTCTTATCGGTCCACTGCTGGTCACAGGCCTCTCACAATGAACGCCAGGACGACGAACTCCTGCTACTCGCGTCCATCCCAGATTACATGAATTACGGAACCGTAACATAAGGAATACGCTGACCGACAAAACTCTTGATTTCCGTGTGGAAACCCCAAGACTCAAGATTCTCCGTAGTTAATATGATACCCCATTGTTCTTTGTTTAAGTGATTTTAAAGCATGTATTAGAATTAAAAGACTCTCTTTTATCATACCTCGATCGAAGTGGTCAACAAGTTTGTAATCTTAATTTTAATAAATAAGTTAAACACTTTTGTTTTCTTTTGGAACCTCTGACTGCTGCAAGCGTATTTATGTTGACAATTATTTATAAATCTATTAAATACAGTTGCAGACCATTAACAAATGTAAACAAATGTAATGAGGATAAATCATTATACGTGCCCTAACACGTTTTACACTCAGCGGAAGTAGGACCTTGTAACGTTCACTTATTCATTGAAAATATAAATGTAATTAAAAAATATTAATATAAAGTGCATTAATCAAATACATTGCGAATTAGTTATCATGCGTGTCCTTTAAGATTAGTACATAGCGGAAGTCGGTACTTGTAAGACGTGGTGTTTCAGACAGTCTTTTAGACAGACGTATAGACAAACGGACAACAAAAATCGTGGCACTGTTAAGTTTCTTTTATAGAATAGAAGGCTCTGATTGCTCGTTTGCCCCCTGCAAACGAGCAATCGGAGCCTTTTTACAGCTACCGACGCCAATGAATATCAACATAATTACTATGCCGATGCCTTGCCCCCCTTTTCACCCACTCCAATGCCCCCCCCAAGTTGTGAACAATCCTTTGTTGCTTGTTGTGTGAGATACGACTGTTCAACTTCGGAACAACTGCAAGGCTCAAGCTTTACCACGAACAATGTACAGTCTAGTGTACACTGGCGGACAAAAGTGATATTCACAACAGTATAATCATCAAACAGATACATTCTGAGGTGCATCTTCAACAGAAACTTTTAGAATATTTGAATGTTCATTTATATCCTAGTAGCATGATGTACCATTGCAGTACGGTGTAAATGACTAATCATTCCCTGGTCGTGCCGGTTCCTTTTTGGTGCAACGCAGCATGGTACTACCGCTTACTATAAATAATGCTGAGAGATAACACAACCACGATTTTTAAATCTGAGGTAGTCCATTGGAGAGTACAAAGGAAAAACACGTCCGCACAGTAATTATGCGGATGTCAATGTCGATGCGATGAGCGTCGCTAGTCCAGAATGTATCGTAATGCTCGTTTTCCCCTTATACCATAAAAACGATATATCGCAAGATAACTGCAAGCAGCGTGAAACGTATTTAAATGAATTTGGAGAGGTTTTACTAACAATGAAACGAAATTTCCATTTCATTATCGGTGTAATTTGTATTATTACGGCGGGCCGTGGACTTTTGATTAAGCATTCAAATCGCTCAAGGTCTGATTAAATAATCTGCTCAAATTAATTCCCGCTGCCCGCTGACCGGTATGGATGGTTTTAGCGAGAACATATTCACTGAACTGGGTCAATGGCATGCATTTGTCAAATATAACACCGAGTCCAACTTCGTTTGCACGAAATCAGTACTGGGAGCATTTTGAAGTGACTACTTAGGAGCAGGGATTTCGCGTCAGCAAACATGCTGTACGCAACATAACAATACATATTGGGATTGGTCAAAACTTAAAGAAATTTTGTTTAATATTTAAAATAATGACGTAATAATAATACATGTAGACATCAATACGAAATATTATATAATTAAGAATTAAATGTTACATATACGTATATTATACAGATAAACATCCACAACCTGGGACGGATTCGACCTGCGGCAAAGCATGCACGGCTTATCCGGGGTGTGTTACCACTTTACCAGCAGCCGTCAAATGTACAATTAATTTTAATAAGACATCTCACTACACTATTTTATTACTATTTTATCTTATCTCCGCACAATAGCCGGGTGGATGCGAGTAGCAGGAGATCAGCCGTCTTGGCGTTCATGAAAAAAGCCCATCTCTAGCAGTGGACCGATAATGGCTGATAATGATGATGATGACGATATCATACTAATATTAATTATACATTGAAAGTAAGTATATAGTATGTTATTTAATGTTTCAAAGGAACCTACTGAACAGGTTTGGACGTAACTTGGCAAAGTGAAAGATTGTAATCTTCAAGATATATAAAAGTCCGGCTTCGCACGGATATTTCACGAAATGTGGCAAAAGTCCATTGACTTACGATGATATAAAAAATAAAAATTTAAATTTACGATAGAACAGCGTCTGTCGGGGACAGCTAGCGGCCAAATAAAAAGTGCCAATAGTGTCTGCTACGAAATAAGGATTTACTTTGATGTTTTTTCACAACTTTCCATTCCATTCCATTATCAATGTTTCATAATCATCAAAACGTTTTAGAAAATGTATATGGTCTATGTTCATCAGAAGTCATGTAGCAATGAAATTGAAAATGATTTTTTGAGACTACTCCGAGTTTCAGAGCCAGATCAAATTTTTCCTCTTCTTAATATTAGTATACACAAATTCTCGTACGGAGAAAATAGGATTTCAATCAGATAGAGATGGATAGACGTATAGCTTTGATCTCCCTAATCTTGCATTACTGGATCAGTAAAGTAAGACGTATTGGGAATAAAATTCGCTCAAGCTTTATATTTAATATCATATAATAAGTGCATGGTGTTTCGCTTTAGGGCCTTTTTATACTATAAGGGGGCAAAAGAGAAATCTGCGCCTTTTGACGACCATAGACATCCGCATTATAATTGTCATACAGATATATTGCCCTTCTTTCTTTTCACCTCCAATAGACCACACTTTAATCACAATCCGCCCCAAACGTGACAACACAACTGTCACTTTACGGCGGTCATGTAAGCGAAAGGTATCTCCATAGTCGTGCCGGCCCAGTTCAGTACAGGGCAACATACCACTACCTCTTTATTGTTCGTCTGCCTGTTCATTTATCTGCTAAGGAAGCTTAAGGCAAAATTTTGCAAAAATTGAGATAATGCAATGGAGATAAAGTATAAAATCCAAAAGTTGTCAAATTTTTGGATTATATAATAATGAGATATCAATTTTCATTCGAAATATTTTATAAATATACTTACAAAAACATGAATAAAAGTATAAACGTTTATATCTTTGAAAACCTGTTGCATTTGTATTTCATTTTATATAAAATTAGACTACCTACCTACTTAAATAAAATAAAATGGTATATATTATGTTAATACATTAAAAACAAAATAAACTTTATTGCGAGGCCTAATACATAAAGATCTTAGTGAATACTTTGAAGATATTAATAAAATAATTAGTACAAATATTTAATTCCAAAATGAACTTAATGACTCACATCAAAAAACTAAAGTCGGCATAGTAATTATGTGGAAGTTCATGGGCGTCGGTAGTTATAAAGAAGGCTCTGATTGCTCGTTTGGGGGGCTCTATAAGAGAAAACTGACCATAAAACATAATCCAGCGGATTAAGATGGGGACTAGATGAAGGGCAGTCTTTAGTTCTGACGCCTCTGAGGTCCGAGACGTTCGCTTCCAACCAATACTGCATAGACCGAGCTCTACGACCGGTGACGAGTCTTGCTGGAAAGACTGTATTTGGTTATTGAACATGGCCTTATAAAGTGGCATAACTACCTTCTAAAGAAGGGTATCTTTACACCTTGCTCTATATGATATTTTGATATCTTTTTCACAAAAATATGGCTCAGTCATGTGGGAGGGAGTCCTCATTGCTAACACCCCACCAAACCATCACTGAAGTTGGATAATGAAATCCACAATGCACTCTGCGGGCTAATTGGGAAAGTTCCTTAGACTTTCCAGCATAAAAAAGATCATTTTTGAAGCTAAAATGTTGCTCAATTGTAAAAATTTCCTTATCAACAAACTTTCTCTGTGACCTCCTTTTGCGTGACGCTTCAGGGGTTATTACGATTATTTCACCAACCTATTCACCATTAATTTATCAGTTAATAAATGACCAATGCGTCTCTTACAGGCTACAATACCTAAGTCATCTCTTCAAATACGTGACTTGGTTCTAGGTGTTATGTTCATTTACCGAGATAAAATCTTATGTTTTTTTACAGGATTTCTTCGAATTCTTTCCGTTACTGCTTTGAACACCTTTTTCGTACGAACACTATGTGGAGCGCCAGATCTTTCTCTGTCACAAATGGAGGGAGTCTGATTGTGGCTATTAATAGCCCGGTACAAAAACATTTGACTAATACCAAGTGTATGGAGAGTTTTAAAAATTGAATTTGGCTCCATACCTACTTTGTGTAATGCAATTACAGCGATTCTCTTCCCTTCATCACCCACTACATTTTAATATCGCAAAAAAGTGTACAATGTATTGCTGCCAAAACAAAAAGAAAATACATAATGAACAATCGTATAAAAATGACAAGTTCAAAATTCAAATGTAAGGCCAGACTAAGTATAATATTAGAGGTCGTGCAAAAGTGTTGCCCGTGTATGAGTGAGAGTGACCGCCCCGATCGTGATGGGCCAGTTCAGCTGCAATGCGGCATGGAAGTAGTTCTTACTAAACTGAACAATATATGTTTTCGTCATTGTGAAGGAGTACTAATCGCGAAAGTTTGAAACAATTTATTACGAAGTAAACACAAAAAAATACGAATTTTAAGTACTGTTACGAATAGATATGATGGATATTTATTAGAGCCACTGAGCCACAAGTAACACGATCGCATAGCTATCGCCTTATACTGCTACTCTCTTAATAACTTCAGACTTATAGGTATACATTGATAAAAAGGGGGCAAACGATTAGTCGGAGCCCTCTAGAATCTACCGACGCCCTCTACTATAGTACGTAATAGTTTGCAGTCGTTTTGTCCTTCTTCCCTCCTACCCCAAATAGAAACAGGCCGCACGAAACAGAAGAACATGACCCGGTCGTCGTGGTACAATGCGGTAGCATGTTACTGCCTGTACAAGTCCAGCATTAAGCGCCTAAGCTCTTTAAATCACACCCTTCTTCTATCGGTTGTTAACCACCATTTCGTACATCGGGTTTATGTACGAAATGTGCGATTATTATTGCGACGTCGCCGTGACGTCACCGTGACTTTTGTATTTCATAGAAAAAGTAGGTTAAGATCTCATCCACGTACAGAATGAGATGTTCGTGTTGTGCGCGACGCTGGAACTAAGGGTTAAAATTTATGTTCCTGAAAGGAAAGTAGGTACTGAAGATATGAATAGACAAAAATTTCGACAGACAGGCAGTCGTAAACTTTACTCATTCGAAATGTTTTTGAATGTATGTTTTGAATTGTGGGAGCTAAGTTAGTAACATGTAGTGTCATGGCTGCATTGTAGCCGAATCCGGCTGGCACGACCGGGGAGGACCCTTGATACTTTAATCACTCGATACCGCCTTTAAAATGATAGTATGTAATCATTTTTAAGGAGAGGGGGGGCGAAGTGTGGCCACGCATATACATAAAAAATTTGAATGGGCGTTGGTAGTCACAAAATATGTGTGAAAAGACAAAAAAAATGACATGCATTCAAACCGAATAAAGAAGTACGTACATATGTACGTTTGTTCTAATTTTCGTTTTTCATCTGTATATCAATCTTCGGTGTTGCCCACAGACTTCTCATCAACATGGGAGGAAGGAATAATGACATCAAAGATTATTACTTTATGCTGAGGGATGTCCTTTCGATTTCTAGGAATTACGGGTATACTTGTAAACAGCTCTGGTTTTTCACGATGACCTGTAATTATGACCTGAGATTTCATTTTATTTTTATAGAATGGGGGCAAACGAAAAATCAGAGCCTTTTTACGACTAGCGACGCCCGTAAACATCCACTTAATTAATATGCCGAAGCGTTGCCCTTCTCTCACCCCGCCCTCAATGGACCACCTCACACACACGAAACGCGCCACTGAAGATATCACTTTGCGGTGGTATTATGTAAGCGAGAGGTACCTCCCCGGTCGTGCCAGCCCAATTCCGTTACAAAGGAGGCTGTAGTGTCATGCACGGCACTACCTCCTCCAATGCAGCATGGCACTACATCTTCCTAAATATACACGAAAACAGAACAAATGTGAAACTTGACAATTTAAAAAAATATATTAGAGAAAATGTAAGTAAGTTAATATACAATTGAGGTGCTAGGCCATGCTATAACATTTTATTAAAATAGTGTACAATATTTCATTTAAAAGTCATAAGTCATGAACAAAGAAAAGACATTCTATAAATGTGGTAAGCCTAACATATTTTCGTTTGTTTATATAAAATTTGTTTGCGCAATTTCATCTCTCGAAAGTAAATACAAGGTATTCACCTTTCAAATATTGGAGAACTCATTTTTATATCACACTAGCGATGTACATTCGTCGGGAAGCGAACTATATATACATTGGTGAAAATCGGATAATATTGTACACTTATAAAAAACATCAAGCAGATAGAAATACTGGTTGGCTCGGCACAGGGATTCCTAGTGAGTCAACCAGAGAAGCTCTGATAGTTTAGTATGGTATTTGTAAATTTTTATAAGTTTGATTGTTTGTACAATTTTTTGCTAAATTAATAAACTTTTTACTATTATTAATCATTATTATTTTGTAAAAATTCACCACATGGACAAGTACTGATGACTATTTTATAACATATGTAGACAGTTTTGTACGTTACTCCATAGCGAAAAATAGCGAAGTATGCGAGTTTTATATCCCGCCTGTTACTATCTTATCTTCAGGTAGTTTCCTACAAAACAATTAGTCCATTTTTAATTTTAGCTTTTATCGATAGTTCTTTCAATGTGCCTTATTTTAACGGAAACACTGCGTGGAAACTTCCACAAACATTGCAAGTAATGATGGATATGTTTCATAATAGCTGAACTTTAATTACTTGAAATTAAAGGGAAATGCAGCCTATAAATTAGTATAATACTAATGAGTACGTCAGTCTTTGTGCCTTGTGTATGTCTGTTCGTTAGTGCGCTTAATTGGCTCATGGAACGATACTGTACTGAAGTGCATGTTACCTATGGCACGTACAGTCAGCATCAAAAGTATATCAAGTAATTACTAATGCCACGTCGCCAATAAAGAACAAATCATAAATCTTTGAATCAATACATTTTGGGTATGCTCACACTGAAAATTGGTTGACAGGAAACGGCGAGTACGTCCAGTGTATTGTGCGGGTCGATATCCATACGGGGTGTATATATCCTTTTCCCCACCCCTTCCAATAGACCGCCGGCTACTCACAAACCGCACGAAACGCGACATCGTAGGCGTCACTTTACAGCGGTATCAAGTGAGCGAGAGGTACCTCCCCGGTCGTGCTGGCTCAATTCCGGTATGTGTGGCATATGCAGCATGACACTACGTCCTACTAAGCAATTGGTTGCCGATTTGCAGGCACCAATAACATATCGGTGTTAGTGGAGTCTCAATATTGACCGATTGAAATGTATAGGTTTTCTTCCGTTCACTTATTGAGGAAATTGTTTTTACTTTGCTATAAAGTTGTTTTGAATACTGGGATCGGTTCGGCGTCCGGCGCCAACTGTACATATTTGATGGATATTCAATCAACGTGTAATTAGTTCGCTACAAGTCCTCGCTCGCTTGCGGCGTGTTGTAAGTCGTTGGGAACCATACAGCGGAGCTGGATATCTTTACCGTGTCACATCATCATCAGCCAGGCGACGTCCTCTGCTGGAGATAGGTTTCCCCTATAGATCGCCATAGGCCACGAGCCGTTCTCCGTCACATTAACCAAGATGTCTGCAGTGGTAGGCGGTCTCCTATCCAGTGTGGTACTATATGTGTTGGATGGCTGGGAACCCACTGGGGCTTCTGGTTCAGAGACAACACTCGAGAACCTTTCTTTCCAGAGGGTCGGGAAGCTAAGCCATATTCGAAAGGAATCATGTAGGCATATATTGTAGAGTGAGCAACTTTTAATATAATTATAATTAAAACTTATATAAGGAGGTAGTTTCATTGTATCATTGCATCTGAAATGGGCCAAAGTGATCGTGGAGGTGCGTCTCGCTCTCATAATATCGAAGAAAAGTGTGAGTTACGCACAGCGTTTCGTGCGGTTTAGGATTTTCCTGAAACCCTTTGGAAAGAGGAGGTAAGGAGGGCAACACGTCTGCGTAGCAATTACGCGGATGTTTATGGATGTGTGCACAAAAAGGCGCGTTGCTGCAATGCAACATGTCGGTACGTCTCACAAAAGCTTGTAGTACTTTCTATCAAAACCGAATTGTACATTTCACACAAAAGCCAGTCGATACAGAATATATTTGTCTCACAAAACGCTCTGCAAACAAACCCGAAAAGAAATGAACTTCTAAATCCGTTCCGTCCACGTTGTTGACATTTAATCAACTAAAGATAATAAAATGTTTTTGACTTGTTTACAGAGGGGAGGCCAAACATATTACTCCGTCCCTAGAGGCGTGACGGAAAGAGAATCAAATCCGTCATCGCACTCACTAGCTAGGATTGTTTTGAAAATTTCGACACAAATGAGTGAATAGCATTATTGGTGAGCATTAATTGACATCCATTTTGTGTGTGGACTTGTGTTTGGACTTACATACGACATGCAATTACCGCGGAAGTTAATAATTTGATTAATGCCTATAAATTCTATGAAAGATCAATTTAGCCTTACTAATAAGTATACAAAAATGTCCGCCGTCATATGCAGTTTGGGTTACGAGCCATGGCTTTTACCCTTCGCCCTGTATGTGTGTGTGTGTGTGTGTGTGTGCGTTTGTCTGTACGACGGCGCATCTTCGCGCCTAAATAAATGAATGTCAACCAAAAGTGATCTTAGTCATGTTTTATCAAAACACATGCAGCCATTGGAAAGTAACTGAGTCGGGGAATTATTAAATTATATATATATATAACTGATCCGAAAGAATCAATTGCAATGCAGCAACGCCAATGTGGCTTTCATGGCGTCTCGTGTCCATAATGCAGACACCGTGATGTCGTAAAATACGCATAAAATGAAACAAAGTCCCGTTTCTCACTTGTCTCCTGATAATAAAGTTATATGAACACACATAAATTTGAGCTTACTTACAATATATTATATGGATGCGAAAAGCGCATTCGCTGGATAGCAGATCTGATGTTTCTTTAGCTTACTTGGTTGAACGAGTAATCTGAGCCATTTTTTAACAAAAAAATGACTGCACATACGTAATTATTTGGCAAGATTTTCCCTCCTACCCCCTGGCCTCTAGTGGGCCACCGGAAACTCACGAACTGCATGAGCGACCATAAGGTTGCATTTTATGCGGTTTGTCAGTGTTTAGCTGACCCATTTTAGGGTTGAATGAGGCCTCACCATGGTTCAAGCCTTTTCGTGGCGTCGGGGCTTAGTAGCCTGGGGAGAACCCAGGTGAAACCAATTGAACCGAGGGGGATCTTTGCACCCCCTTATAAGAAGAGGGGGTTTAAGGATCAGAAGGAGGAATCGCTTTCGGTACCCCTCTTGTAAGAAGAGGGGACCTAAGAGCAACAGGAGGTGGCGCTTTCACGCACGGGGCAAGGGGTCCTCACCCTATTGCACTGTCCCAAAGTCGGTGGGGTTGTCCAGTCGTGCGGGACAACCCCATCTGTGGAGGTGGATGTGGTCCCTTAGGGGGCCGACTAGCCGTCGAGGTGCCCTGATGATTGTTGTTCCGGGGCACCTCACCGAGGGCGGCACGGATGGCACTCGCGGAGGTTTTTGTGGGTATTCGACACTTTCATGTGCCGCGAGTCCCACATAGCACTGGACACCCACTGGCGCCGGTGAAGGCGCGTAAATGCGTTTCCCCGCGTCAACAAAAAAAAAAAGGGATCGAATGAGGGCAACACATCTTATTTTGAGTCCTCTATACGTTATATAAAATTTATATAACATAATAAAATTTAAAAAATTACTCATATAGGATCTGTCCGTCTGTTACGACGACGAAATTACGGTTGGTTTTCTCTGACTAGGAAATTTGACAGCAAGTGAGACTTTCATATTGGCACATAATTTTAAATTTATAATCACTGTATTTATTGGTCCGTTGTGGGGAGGAGGGGAAGAAATAAACGCATTCGCATGACAATGATAATGTTGTCAAGTGGGATATCAATGGGTGGTAGTCGTTAAATGGCTTCGATTTCCTGTGTTCCCCTTGTAAGAAGCACAACATTTGTTCATAACTTATAGGGCTACGTCTACATCAATGATATTTGCATTCAGTACATTAGTAAGTAAATATGTGCTAAAACATCACTCGTTTATTTCGGTAATCACCTCTACAATCCAGTGGAACGCACAGTTACTGCTTATATGTTCTGTATGCACACACACTACATAATTGTTTGGTCCGTCGAGCCGGATTCTTACATATTCTGTATACACACTAAACTCCCAACAAAAAAAGTAATGTCACAGAAAATGAGTGAGTAAAATGCCTGCAAAATGATACAGTGTCATTAATAAGTCGTCGTCCTCGTAGAAGGTACAGGGACGACGAAACGTGGGGCAGAACTCTCAGTGCGCGAGTCTGACACCACTTAGCTAGCGTTTCTCACGAGGAAAACATTAACGCCGCATAAGGACAACCTTCGTTTTCCTAGACGCGGCCTCCGCTCCAGAACCTTATTGGACCATCTGCCATCTGTCCCTCTGAGTGTGTGACCAGCCTATGCCACTTCAGCGAGCCTATTCATCGCGTGATATAGGATATTTTTTTGTCTGCCTTATGACTTCCTTCCTTCCTTGTTGTCCGACCGATCACCAGGTGGAAGGTCAATCTCCTCGCAGTAGCCGGCATGGATACGAGTAGCAGGAGACCGGTCGTCTCGGAGTTCATTGAGAGGGGTCAAGTCCAGCAGTGGACCGATTAGTGCTAATAAACGATGAATGAAGAAAAGGAACAACCTGGACGAGTTATGAATCAGTGGCCCGTACCTAGTAACATATTAAAGGAACAACCTGGACGAGTTATGAATCAGTGGCCCGTACCTAGTAACATATTAAAGGAACAACCTGGACGAGTTATGAATCAGTGGCTCGTACCTAGTAACATATTAAAGGAACAACCTGGACGAGTTATGAATCAGTGGCCCGTACCTAGTAACATATTAAAGGAACAACCTGGACGAGTTATGAATCAGTGGCCCGTACCTAGTAACATATTAATCATTAATCTGTATAGACAATATTGAAAACAATACAGGTTGTATTGACAATACAGGTTGTATTGACAATACAGGTTGTATTCAAAAGGAGAAAGTTCTATAAGAAAACAAAAGACTACCCTGAGTTGCTTTAGCTACATATGCAGGACTACAAACAATTATTTTCACTAATAATTCTACTAGATAGCCACATTCCTGTAATACTTTCACAACCCTTTAACTCTGAAGGAAAGGTGAATAGTTAACTTTAGGAGTCGAAAATAAAATATTTTGGTAGCCTAAATTATTTTAAATGATTCGCAAATAATTCTCTGGGTTGTGTTTATTAATACCTAACAAGAGATAGGCGATCAAAATAGTTAAATCCAAGGCCTAAAAGGCTTATTCTAATTTAGTTCTGAAAATAATTGATGGCTTTAGGGCCGGCTTAACAGGTCTATATCGAAGTTCTGGTTAGCCTAATAATAAATTGAATAAATGACGATCGGCTGGGGCAGCGGCAACATAGCTTTTAGGAAGAGGTAGTGCCATGCTGCATAGGAGGGATTTAGTGCCATGCATGTTACATGACACTATATCCTCCTATGCAACGGAATCATAAAGTGCCAGCGTCGCTGTCACTTTTCGTGCGGTATTGTAGGGGGAGAGGGAGTTATAGGAGACTGAAGCATCTGCGTAAAATTATTATAAAAATACTTGGAGAGTCCCGCCCAGATTATGTTTATCATTATATAATATAAATCTTAATGGTATTTTTCAGTAAATCTTTATTTAATGCGTGAAAAATAATTCATGTTTCCTTTGTCTAATAACGTTATATATTAATTATTTTGTATATACCTGCAACAAAAGTACTTACGGCACTTAACATAGGGCTAGGTTGACGTGGTGTCAAAATGCCACAGATATCATTAGTGTTTTATAAGGGGCTGATTGTGCAATGTTAAATGGATAATTATTGTTATGAACCGTATAAAACGTGACAGTACCGCGGGACTCGTCAACTCTAGTGCCTCATACGATATAAGACAGCAACTGACTATTCGATGATGATAGTGATTCCTCTATAGGCCAGATTTGTTTCTCATGAATGCATATAAAACAGACGAGTGACGTTTAAAGCCTCGAGAAATAACGGCGTATGAGGCTTCACTTTATTTCTTACAAGAAATGTTTTACACAATTTTACGCTTGGAGTTTTCTCTCTGTAAGAATACAGTTAGTAATGCAAAGGCATTATATAAAAGGATAAAAGGTAAAATAAGTAAAGTATGTATAATGTTTTATATGTTTGAGCCGTTAGATCTTGACTGTATATAACATAACAATCAACATCTCCATTTTTTTGGTTTTATTTTCATTGTTATTATGTTATTAGTATCTTGGCTGAATTGATTGTCCGGATAGTTTAAAGTATTTATTAGAGGAGTTCAATTTCTCGTGATTTCTTGGTAGTCAATACTTAGTCTAGAGTCAAATACTTGGATATAGTTTCATCAAGTCAAAAAATTATTGGACCTAATTTTCCTTCTCTCTCTCTCTCTCTCTCTTCCCATACATAGAACCATACATAGATTTTTTCCCAGACATAGGTGAAGAGAGAAGGAGTCTCTCTTCACCTATGTCTCTGTACGTGTACCCTATAAAAATCGTAAAATAATGAGGTATGCATAATAATTTTAAAGTAACAAATTACGACATATTATTTTAAATACTTTAAATAGTTCAATTTCCAGAGCCTAGCAAGATATAGGAGAGATTTATCATTAAACTACATATCGCATCTTTTTTCATTCCGAAATAAATGTCGCACCGCCGAGGCGAGAGCTACAATGGCTTAGCATTCAATTTACGGCGTTATATTTCAAGCTCCGTGAAAAAAAATATTTTTATGAGTGGTTAGCTTTACGTCTCCCGCCGCGAGAGTTCTGTGGTGGTGCGATCACTATTGTTATTATATGGAATATATAAAATTATAATAACACTAGCGATTCGCCCTGGCCTCGATCATGAGTAAATGATAGATATAACCTCCCTCGAGGATCGTTCCATCTATAGGTGAAAACGGCATGACAAGCCGATCAGTAAATTTTAAATAAATCGATCACATACAGCACAGCTTAGGGGGAATATGTTCTATGATATACATAGAAGATTAGAAAATTTGTAAGATTATACACACAGGACGATCTCCGTGCAGTAA